>JBAIZL010000001.1:225140507-225145507 GCA_036971475.1 Prosapia bicincta | reverse complement strand
TCAATGCGGTATGCAATGGAAATTAGATAGGCTTCAAAGAAATTTCCATATCAATGCGGTATGCAAAGGAAATGGGTCGGGCTTGCACGAAATGGTGATGTCGGGATTGCACGAAAATGCGTCGGGATTTTAATAAATATCCATATAAATTTCTATAAACTGATTTTGTACATTCTTAATTATGGATCCGTATTATTGTACATTAAAAACACCTATTGTTTTCTAATCCACAGGGACGTATTTCCGTGTAATCCGAGTCTTCGCTTATTCGAGGGGTCTCGGTTCCATCTACCTCGAATTATCGAGACCCTACTGTATTAGGCTTTACCACAGGCACACGGTGAAACCTAACCTTACATAACTAAATCTAACCATCCTTAATGGTCAGGGTCGTTGCTAGTAAGAAAAATAATAACATATACTCATTGTTTTACTCTCCAAAACATCTAGCAACAGGTATTGGTAACGTAACATCACGCAAATTCTAAGGTAAAATCGCTCTCGCAAAAATCATTTCTTATTTATAAAAACGCTATATTTACAAACTCATGTTGATAGATGGTAACATTTACTAGCGGAAGCTAAGTTCTACTATTTAAGGGCTTTTACAGTAGCATGTTGTTAGTATACTGTATCATGATCCTCAGGAGACACTCCAGCACGACCTGGAGAGAGAACGGTTCATGCAGAACTCACTCTCGCCAACAGGTCAATGAAGAAACTTACAACTGAAGGAACGTATTCAGAGCAAGTAGCATTCGTTCCACGATTTATTTTGATGATAGATGATGAATATTGCAGTCATATGTTACATAATTCTCTTAAGTTAACCTGCAAAGTTATGTGGATTATAATTGGATTAATAAGTGGTATGTTTCAAGAAAGATACTTCTTAGAAAAAAACATAAATCAAAACATACGCATTAGTTCGCATTTTTTACGCATTTATTACGTATTTATTGCGCATTTATTACGTATTTATCACGCATTATTTCGCATTTATTACGCATTAACTCGCATTTACTACGCATTAATTCCCATTTATTACGCATTTATTCTCATTTAATACATATTAATTACGCATTAATTCGCATTTAGTAATCATCAATTTGCATTTATTACGCATTAATTCGCATTTATTACGTATTTATTATGCATTTACTACGCATTTAGTAAGCATCAATTCGCATTTATTACGCATTTATTCTCATTTAATACATATTAATTACGCATTAATTCGCATTTAGTAATCATCAATTTGCATTTATTACGCATTAATTCGCATTTATTACGTATTTATTATGCATTTACTACTCATTTAGTAAGCATCAATTCGCATTTATTACGCATTTACTATGCATTTATTACGCATTTAGAACGCATTAATTCGATTTTGTTACGCATTTACTACGCATTTAGTAAGCATTAATTCGCATTTACTACGCATTTAGTAAGCATTAATTCGCATTTATTGTTCATGCGTTTGAAACAAAAATTGAACTAAAGACAATTATATACTAATTACACTCGTTTTAAAATATTAAATCTCTTTGATTATGAAGGTAACCAATTTGAACAATTGTACAATTAATGAATTTGTGGTATAGATAATAATATAATATAATTATAATAATAATATAATAGTAAGGTTGTTTCACTAATTAAATATATTGTAATAAAAAATTGGTGTTTGAAAAATATAATTTGTAACACCAGGTGACCTAATCACTTATTTATAATACTCGGATACTAACACAAACTTAGAACGTCCCTTATTTCACCGGCCTGGACGTTTAACAATATTAAACATTATTTTTTATCTATTCAATTTTGAAGTGAAAGATTGTACCATATTGTTTTATCATTCAGCTGGAAAACGTATGTAGAGTTGATCGTCTCAGTTTGTTCATTCCGCCATGTTCCTGTTCTATTGGTCTGGATGTAGGATCGTGAGATGTAATTATTTGGATAATTTAAAGCAAAAATTAAAACAGTACCTCATGAACTCATTTAAAACATTTTGGATATAAAATCTTTTAAACTAAACATTGCTTTAATTTCAAAAGAAACTTCTATGGAGAATATTCTCTATAATCCCCTCTCTCTTGAATTTAATACATTTTTAAAAATAAACTTGTACAGCTCAGGGTAAAGTGGGTTGATAATTGTAGTTACACGGCAACTATTAGCTTACCGCGCATCCATCTGGCGCATCTCATGACTTGCAGAGAACTGATATCTTTACCATTATATATATATACATAAACACACACACACACACACATATATATATATATATATATATATATAATAAATAGCTACTATCTGAAGTACATCCGTTCATTCTGCAGTCCATAAATTCGCAGTTCCGACGTTTCGCTAGAATATCATACAGCATTGACGAGGTGAACCCAACAACAGTAGAAGACTCGCTCTTCTACTGTGGTTGGGTTCACCTCGTCAATGCTGGATGAGATTCTAGCGAAACGTCGGAACTGCGAATTTATGTACTGCAGAATGAACGGATGTACTCCACATAGTAGCTATTCATCATATTTTTCCATCCGTGAAGGAATGCGTATCAATATATATATATATATATATATATATATATATATATATATATATATATATATATATATATATATATATTTTAAACAATATAGGTTATTCAAATACAAGAATATTTATTATTTTATATCCAAAGCTTTTCGTTGGCAAACAGTACCAACATCATCAGGAATGAAAATTTTCATTCCTGATGATGTTGGTACTGTTTGCCAACGAAAAGCTTTGGATATAAAATAATAAATATTCTTGTATTTGAATAACCTATGTTGTTTTAAATTATTAAACAAGAAAACGTATTATATATTTATATATATATATATATATATATATATGTATATATATATATATATATATATATATATATATATATATATATATATATATATATATTAAATATGATGATATGTTTTCTTGTAATATAGTAAATAAATTTAAAATATTTCAAAAACAAGAATACTTTTAAAAAGTATATTTATTCAAAGCTTTTCGCCGATAAAATAGTACCAGCATCTTCAGGAAAATAATTATGTAATAAAATTTATTAATTTAATTAAATTAATTTATTAAATTAATTTTATTAGATAATTATTTTTCTGAAGATGCTGGTACTATTTTATCGGCGAAAAGCTTTGAATAAATATATTCATTAAAAGTATTCTTGTTTTTGAAATATTTTTAATTTATTAATTATATATATTATTTATGAACAGTCACAATTAAAAAAAAAGTAACTGTTCCCATTTATTTTTGAATGATGGTAAATAATGTTAATATTAATTTATTGACTTAAATAATGTTACACAGCTCTAACTTAATAAAATATAAATTCATGTACAATTGTTTCAAGGCCAATTAGGGGCGACTTTAACTCGTACTGGATATTAATATCCTGTAAATTCGTATCTGTACACTTGTAAATACAGAGCAAAACGTCAAAGTAAAAATTAACGCATTTTTGAGTGAATAGAAATCGAGTGGTAAAAAATTGAATACCAAGGCATACCGGGGGTCACTGTGTGTATAATGCATACATTTTGTCGCTCCACGGCCATCCAGATAGTTTGCTACTGCTTTTATTATTTTCATCCCGTTTTTTTACTGCACGGCTGTAAAGATTCACGGAATTTTCATTTGACAATAAATTCTTGGAATATGTTTAATGTATTTTGGTATATAAAGGCGGGTTTTTGCTTTTCAACGTCGTGTCTGAGAAAGAGTTTGTTATTATTCAATACATTTAATATGTTGTTTTTTTAATATAGTCTTAATTGTATTAGTTTGAGTACAGTTTTCTGCCATTCCTAGCGTTTAAATACTATCTTCTGTTAACGCGTTTCGGTTAACTTCATTTTCAAAACTTAAATCGTACTCGTAAAGTACTCCGAAACACGTCAACAGAAGAGAGTATTGAAACATTGGGAATAGCAGAAAACTGTACCCAAACATATAGAAATATTCCTAACAGAAATGAGGATGATTATATTAAAAAATAATAGTCTTAATTGTTGAAATTAGTTTAATTTTAGTTTTATTTTTATTAGATTTTTGCTTAGTTCTTTTTTTTAATCCGTTTATTACCTTATTCTTTGTTTTATTGTATTTACGAATAGCTTTGTTTTAGTCTAGTAATTGGCGATGACTTTTCTCCCGGGGACAATTTAATATAAACTACGTCCGCAGAGTAGGAACAGCTTTTCAACGGTTTTAACTTATGTATCTCGTAAAGCTTACATTTTTAATATAGCCATTCATTAGAGGGCGTGCTATAGACATAAATAGATAAGAAATACATTTCCCTTTGTAGCTTTTGAGCGATTAACCTGTATAAATGTATTTAACATTAATGTAACGACGGAAACTCCCGGTAGGGTGATAGGAGGGATATTTTGGCGTTACGTTTGTGGACCCGAGGCTTACTTTCCATCGGGGGTGGAAAGATAGGAACACATGTTACACATTGTTTTAAGAGAGGGTAAATGGAAATAGGTAGAATCTTAGGAAGTATAGAATGACCTCCAAGTACAGAGTATATGGGGAGATGTATGGCATCGAGTCGCCTATACACTTCCAGTATGAGTAAAACATGCTTCTACTATCTTTTTAGACAAACGTACAAATTAAGTAAAGTGGAAATGGTATTATTAAAAAAAAAAGAAAAGTCAGATACAAACAATTTTAATTAAAAACATTATTAAAATTTCTGATAATGATAGAAGTAGTCGTACGCGCGTGCGTGTGTTTGTGACTCTGTGTATGACATATAATATACAAAAACATATATATAAAATAAATATATTATGTAGATATATAAAATAAACACAACACACACAAACACACACACAACATATACAATATACATACAACTTTCACTTATGTACTTGAACAAGAATCTTACTTGGTATTTATGCGAGCTACAAATATATATATAT
>JBAIZL010000001.1:225095507-225138007 GCA_036971475.1 Prosapia bicincta | reverse complement strand
AGGAGCGGGGGAAACATTAGTTTTTCTCAATTTACAACATTTACATGGTTTTGAGGAACTTGGAATACCCAAAATCTCCATAAGCAATACATTACAATGAAAAACAGCTGAGTAGGATTTACAAATATTTCAGGGTCAAACATTTCTAAGAGCTTCAATTGACCGACGCTGTGTTTACACATGGTCAACTTTATGTCGAACTAAGTAGAGTAGAGTCTCAAAATGGATTGAAGATACATATTGAACATTGGATTGGTCAAAAAAATTTAATTGAAAACGCATTTACAACAAATGTAGTTTATAAGGATATTTTGTTTTGAAAAACAAAATTATATTATATTTAATTTGTATTAAAACATAAAATTACGATACAAATGTTTATATATATATATATATATAATATATAAAGAACTAAGTCAAAATACAAATACAAGAATTATAATTGAATTTACAATTCAAAGCTTTTGGTACTGTTAGCCAACGAAAAGCTTTGAATTGTAAATTCAATTATAATTCTCGTATTTGTATTTTGACTTAGTTCTTTATTAATATACAAGAATACATATTGCGATATATATATATATATATATATATATATATATATCACATGTTTTTCTCACAACGAAATGTTTTTCAGATAACTAATAGTTTTATTTTGTTTCAGGTAATTCCATCCTCTTCGTGTAACAACCCATGCTCTAAGTACAGGTATTTATACATATATGTTATTGCCCCATATTTCATGTACGTATAGGCAATCTATACGGTATACGCTTTAAGCCGTGTGTATTTATTGACGCATGCCGTTCCTATTAATTCTGCAGGGATTATTGAAAATGTTATTGCAGTAATATGGTTGCTATGACTACACACACACAGTAGGCTACATATTTGACGTAATTAAAACCTGTAATTAAAGCTGAAACATTAAATACGCGGCAATATATCGCTTTATCGCAAGCGCATACATTAATAATATGCTTTTATTGGAGTGTATGGTTTTACGCTTTGCACATTGCACTATTTTAAATATCGACAAACATGTTTATGTATTACGCATGTCCGGTTTGTTGAGAATCGTTTGAATTTGAGTTAGCTTAGGAAAATTTTCACTTTTTTAATTTTGATTGTTTTGTGTAACAAGTTTGCGGTTGCTGTGACAGTTGCCGCAACTACTTGTTTCGGCTCTGTACATACACACGACCGCGGTCGTAACATTTTTCTTCCTCGCCAGGGCGTTGCCCCCGAACACGTTCCTCCTCCTTGTGAGATGTAACCAAATTCATGCGATTTACACGTTAGGAGGTCACGGTGATGATGGCTACTGTAGGGCTGAAACGCGTAGTCAAAATATGATCCCACCCAACTCACCAAATCCTGGTACCTGTCGTGTGTCCAGTGTGATCTGCCAGTGGATAAATCCCTGGACTTTATTTAAAAACCAACCAAAATGTTCAATCATAAATATGTGATAATATATTTAGTAATTTTTGTTTACTTGTAAAATCAAATAACTAATTTGCTATTATAAGAATACTACAGAATAAATCTTTATTTCAGTTTGATTGGAATTATTGACTTCTGCTATTGTTGATGATTGGAAAAATTTCAGAAATTTCATTTAGTTGTTTACCACAGGGTGATTACAATAAATTTAGGCATTGATTTTTCTACCTTGATTTAATTAAATTGATAATAAAACATAAAAGTAAAATCTTCTCTTCGTAATATGTTATAATATGTATCCTAATTTTACAAAACGTTTGCTTGTTTCATAATTTTGACAAGTTATTATTTAATTTGAACTAAAACTTAATGTTTTTGGAATGCTGGCAGAATGTTCAACAACTATATTGTTGACACAATTATTTAAAGTTATTTAGCATATGTCGTTATTTGACAACATTTTGGTTTTTTATACTTAAAATTACAGACATATCTAAATACAACATGATAATAATTTATACAATATAATTTTGTTTCCATAAATATACTCTTGGAAGTATAAGGTTATATTACTTGCTAGTGATTTTATTACAATTTATATTTGTGCACCTAAATCTTAAGGATTACTTTTTTGCAAACATATTTTTACAAAAACCAAATATATATTAATGTTACTTTTACAGTAATTTGATCGTGGTTGCTTAATATATTTGATATGGAGACAAAATAAGTTACATGAACTTAACTTGTGACTGCTAGACGTAACTTAACGTAACTGCTAAATAATTATTGAATGTCTTTAGGAATTTCTCATTAAATTTCCTTCTTTAACTTTGGCTGAATTTAATTAAGTTATGTTAAAAATGACTTAAAACATTTCCTGTTTTAACTGTTTTTTTGGAAAATTTAATATAAATCATGAAAAATAAAAACCGGCATTATGTATATAATTTCTCTTATTTTATTACCACCACTTACACTTCTGTTTTAAAGTTTTAAAATAAAAGTCACATGCTTATATCATTTTTAATTATTAATAACCAATTGGTTTTTAAAATTTTACTTAAAGAAATCTGTCTTTAATAAATTTGCACAATTTAATAAATTTAAAAAATGGTTATATATTTATTAAATTTCTGACTGGCTCCTAAAAATATTATTGTAGTACTCCTCTTCTCCCATGGTCTTGGATCGAAAGGTCTACGGTGTTCCTAGAGTCGCTACTCAATACGCTTTGCTTCGTACAAAGAACGATTGTTTCAAGTTTTCCTTAGTGTTTACTTGAGTGTCTTTAAGTGTTCTAGTTAGGTATTGTTTAATTATATGTCCCTTATTATTTAAGAATTTAATGTTTTTTCTACGCATGGTCCGTTTCACACTTTAGCTTTTGTTAGAAATTAGAACGTTAACCATCCGACTTGTCGCGTAGCTACACTTTATCGTCACTGTAAGAGCCCCGCGTTGACACGTTTATAACTTTGGGGCGATCTAGTAACTATTGAATAATTACGATTGTGTTAAATGATTTGTCGTTATTTAATATTATTATATTATTTAGAATGTTCTGTAACTATTGGTTTTATATTTTCTGCCTACTTAAACTCTGGTAGTTTTTTCAATATATAATTTTACGTTTTTATTTGCTTTTCTTTAAATAATAAAAATTAGTTTTATTTTAATTTTGAATTAAAAAAAAAATTATTCCCTTATACTAAAAACCTTTCCTTTACAAATCAAGCCCGTCAAAATTGCCGGACCGCTGTTTGTTTACTCAGACGGAGCTGCCTTGAAACATCTGGCCTCTCGTCTACTATAACACTACTTCCAGCTGTGTTGTTTTTAAAAATTTAATAATAGTTTGAAGATGTATAATAAGGAAAATCTTCTACTTGAAGACAGATTTGGGCGTCTCAACACACACACACACACACACACACAAACACACACACACACACACACACACACACACACACACACACACACACACACACACACACACACACACAAACACACAGACACACTCACACACACACACACACATACACACACAAACACACACAGACACACTCACACACACACACACACACACACAAAGTGTGTTTTAAAATGTGTGTTTTCAATAATAATTTAAAACCATTACGTAATTTACTTCTGTTCTATTGACTATAGTTTCTAAATATCTAGTACTCAGGGATTTTTCGTTATTTTCACATTAATCGTTTAAATTGATGATAATAATAATAATAGTAAAATTTTCAGAATACTTCGAAAATAATGATAACTTTTAAAATTTAATTAAAATAACATGATTTTATATTTTTAATAGAACCTCCGCTCTAATGATAATATAATCCAGTCAGATAGATAGAGTAATTTTTATCTCTCTAGAAGAGAATTATTTAAATATTCTGTATGAAACTGTAAATGTTAAACATTTCATTACAGGCCCAACTACACAGCATATTTTATAAATAATGCTAACATTTTCATACCAACATAAGTAAATTCTACGTGACTCGCGCATAATCTCTATTCCTTTAGCATCTTCCCTGCAGCACTGTAAAATGCAGCCCAATCCTTGTGCCCTAAATGCTGCACAATATTACATTTTCTCTCGGAGATTTCCCCGAGGAAATACGGGCCAAAAATATTCCATCTATACAAAATCAGATCTATCATTGTGCGGAAAAACTACCTGTTTAATTTACTTTTCCTTGCACAAATGTATTTTTTTAGTCAACATGAATATTTAAAATTTAGATTAAAACCTCACTTTTTTCATAGTTTACATATAGGATATTAGAACATTTTATAGTACCGATATTTCAGTACCGGATATTGTTGTAATTTATTATTGGGAACTCGTTCTCTTATTGATTTGTTTCCTTAAAAGTAAATAAAACGATAGAATGTGGTCAAACATTCGTATATGTCTCTAAAAATACATAAATATTTCTGTTTATATACATGTTCGGGTTTATTTTTTATGTTCACTAGACGTTTGTATGTTCGTATTTATTCTATGTGTTCATATGGGGTTGTATACTCGTGTTTAAAATATATGATCATTATTGATTTTTATGTTCATACTAACCTTATATCTTCGTGTGGGGCTGTATGTTCGTGTTTATTTTATATAAACATTGAACGAATGTATGTTCGTGTTTATTCTAAGTGTTCATATTGGGTTGTATGTTCGTGTTTATTCTAAGTGTTCATATTGAGTTGTATGTTCGTGTTTATTCTAAGTGTTCATATTGGGTTGTATGTTCGTGTTTATTCTAAGTGTTCATATTGGGTTGTATGTTCGTGTTTATTCTAAGTGTTCATATTGGGTTGTATGTTCGTGTTTATTCTAAGTGTTCATATTGGGTTGTATGTTCGTGTTTATTCTAAGTGTTCATATTGGGTTGTATGTTCGTGTTTATTCTAAGTGTTCATATTGGGTTGTATGTTCGTGTTTATTCTAAGTGTTCATATTGGGTTGTATGTTCGTGTTTATTCTAAGTGTTCATATTGGGTTGTATGTTCGTGTTTATTCTAAGTGTTCATATTGGGTTGTATGTTCGTGTTTATTCTAAGTGTTCATATTGGGTTGTATGTTCGTGTTTATTCTAAGTGTTCATATTGGGTTGTATGTTCGTGTTTATTCTAAGTGTTCATATTGGGTTGTATGTTCGTGTTTATTCTAAGTGTTCATATTGGGTTGTATGTTCGTGTTTATTCTAAGTGTTCATATTGGGTTGTATGTTCGTGTTTATTCTAAGTGTTCATATTGGGTTGTATGTTCGTGTTTATTCTAAGTGTTCATATTGGGTTGTATGTTCGTGTTTATTCTAAGTGTTCATATTGGGTTGTATGTTCGTGTTTATTCTAAGTGTTCATATTGGGTTGTATGTTCGTGTTTATTCTAAGTGTTCATATTGGGTTGTATGTTCGTGTTTATTCTAAGTGTTCATATTGGGTTGTATGTTCGTGTTTATTCTAAGTGTTCATATTGGGTTGTATGTTCGTGTTTATTCTAAGTGTTCATATTGGGTTGTATGTTCGTGTTTATTCTAAGTGTTCATATTGGGTTGTATGTTCGTGTTTATTCTAAGTGTTCATATTGGGTTGTATGTTCGGGTTTATTCTAAGTGTTCATATTGGGTTGTATGTTCGTGTTTATTCTAAGTGTTCATATTGGGTTGTATGTTCGTGTTTATTCTAAGTGTTCATATTGGGTTGTATGTTCGTGTTTATTCTAAGTGTTCATATTGGGTTGTATGTTCGTGTTTATTCTAAGTGTTCATATTGGGTTGTATGTTCGTGTTTATTCTAAGTGTTCATATTGGGTTGTATGTTCGTGTTTATTCTAAGTGTTCATATTGGGTTGTATGTTCGTGTTTATTCTAAGTGTTCATATTGGGTTGTATGTTCGTGTTTATTCTAAGTGTTCATATTGGGTTGTATGTTCGTGTTTATTCTAAGTGTTCATATTGGGTTGTATGTTCGTGTTTAAAATATATGATCATTATTGATTTTTATGTTCATACTAACCTTATATCTTCGTGTGGGGCTGTATGTTCGTGTTTATTTTATATAAACATTGAACGAATGTATGTTCGTGTTTATTCTAAGTGTTCATATTGGGTTGTATGTTCGTGTTTATTCTAAGTGTTCATATTGGGTTGTATGTTCGTGTTTATTCTAAGTGTTCATATTGGGTTGTATGTTCGTGTTTATTCTAAGTGTTCATATTGGGTTGTATGTTCGTGTTTATTCTAAGTGTTCATATTGGGTTGTATGTTCGTGTTTATTCTAAGTGTTCATATTGGGTTGTATGTTCGTGTTTATTCTAAGTGTTCATATTGGGTTGTATGCTCGTGTTTGGTTTGTATGCTCATTATTGATTTTTATGTTCGTGTGGGGTTGTATGTTCGTGTTTATTTCATATGTTTATTAGACCTTTATATGTTCGTGTTTAGTTTATATGTTCATTAGAGGTATGTATATTCGTGTTTAGTTTATATGCTCATTATTGATTTGTGTGTAGGTGTTTAGCTTATGACTTCGTGCGGGGTTTTGTGTTCATGTTTATTTTATATGTTCATTAGACGTTTCTATGTTCGTGTTTGTTCTATGTGTTCATATGGGGTTGTATGCTCGTGTTTAGTTTGTATGTTCATTATTGATTTTTATGTTCGTGTTTAGCTTATATGTTCGTGTGGGGTTGTATGTTCGTGTTTAGCTTATATGTTCGTGTGTGGGGTTGTATGTTCGTGTTTATTTCATATGTTTATTAGACGTTTGTATGTAGTTTATATGTTCATGAGAAGTATGTATATTCGTGTTTAGTTTATATCTTCGCGTGCGGTTGTATGTTCGTGTTTAGTTTATATATTCACCGGAGGATTGTATGTTCATGTTTAGTTTATATGTTCTCAAGAGGTTTGTATGTTCGTAATAAATTTGTATGTCACGAAAGGTTTTTGTGTCAGTGTTTAGTTTATATACTCATAAGAGTTTGTATGTTCTGGTTTACTTGATATCTTCTTGTGGTATTTGTATGCTCGTGTTTAGTTTATACTTTCACGAGATGCTTGTATGTTCGTGTTTATCTATGTTCACGAGAGTTTTGCATGTCTATATTAAGTTTATTTGTTCTTGTAGGGTTTGTATGCTCTATTTTTGCAGTTATATTTTAGCATGATGTTTAATAGAGCTTGTATTAGAAACACATACACTACGAATTCAACAATTTCTATTTATTCAGTTTTCATCATTACGTAAATTTTTTTTTAGATTCGTAAAATCAAGCCATATAATTACTCAACATATTTACCCAAATGCAGGTTTCAATTTGTTTTGTCGTCATACCTTCGCGTTTTAAAACTTTTCCTCCTTGATGATTATATTGAGTATTAGAATAACCATTTCTATGAACACGTGAATTACTCTAAATTTTTTAAACACTCTATGAAATATGTTTACAAAAAAATACGCAATTTATGTGTTACCTTTGCATTACACAGCTTTCGCTTCTTATGGTTTGTAAGCTGCAATGTACTGCAGTTTCGACAAGACACCCGTAAAGTCTTACTTGTTGTTATCAGCACATAATTTACTTTTAACAACTTTGCAATGAGTGCTTAGCTCATCAAATAACTCTTAGTGAAGCCGATATAAAAACATTCCGTCGTTCTTCTGAAGGTATAAAAGGGTAACGACGTAAACATCAAACTGTCGGCTTAAATAAATGAAATATAAAACAGAATAAGGGCGTAAAAATGATGTTAAGGCCGTAGCTTAAGATGCCTCGAAGTTCTATACGAAGCGGTAAAATTCTTTCACGTTTCATCTCTTTTTCGAAAATGTATTCTTCGCGTGGTTAACGTATTTATACCAAACGAGTGGGGTTTGTATTGCGATCAAAGTAAGTGCAAACTGAATTAGATCCTACGATTAAATACCAGTGTCGGCGACTTCTTTATTGTATTTATAAATTTAACTTTATTCTACTTTTATAGGATGTAAATGAGTAAATATAAATAGGTGTATAATGATAGAGTCATTAAGAAAGACAGAGAGAGAGAGAGAGAGAGAGAGAGAGAGAGAGAGAGAGAGAGAGAGAGAGAGACTGTAGAGTGGTATTTGCGTGGGTTTGTTGTTGATGTCTAACTGTCTAAAATTTATATATTTAGAATTTATCTGTAAAAATGTTTAATTTATACTTGAACTAATAATCTTGCGGTTGTTCTTTATTGGCTTGGTCTCTGATCAAATATTATGCATACGTTGTATAAATCAGATCGGTATTATACCGGTCGCAACTACGTCATAAAACTGGATGACGTCATACTTCATGATTTCAGGACTAAAACAATATAACATGCAAAGATATGAAACATATCCAACACGTTTGAAAGGTAGTAAAATATTAATAGTGTTGATTTTATTGACGTTCATCGCAACATTAAATCAACACTGCCGAAAGGTTTTCATCTCGGCTTTTCATAAATTTATTTAAATTACAAATTAAACAAGTTTAGTAAAAACTAAAAAGTTACTAAAACAAATTAAAAATTAGTGTTTGTGTATTTTACCAGCCTGGGAAGTATATAGCTACGTTTTAAAGTAAACTAATTTTAAAAATTATATAAAACAATCATTTTAAATATAAGTCAGTATATTATATAAATAATATAATAAAAACATTTAGTGTTTTTTGATACTATAAAATCTCTCTGACAGTTTTCAACCCCCCCAAAAACACAATTTTACTCACTTATTACAGATATAATCTAACCTAACACTAACTCAATGAACCTTGTTTCTCATTATTGCCTCCAGTTTAAAAAAATAAATTTTAAAATTATTAATATTTCTAAGTTATAACGTGTATCTTCTTATGGCTCAGATTATAAAAACGCATTAGGCCCTACGTGGAAGTGAATCGGTGGAACATGACGTCATCATTTAGGATTTCATTAGAAAATCTGTAACTACTGAAGATTAACAATTTTTGCCCAGAAGAAATGGCGATTATTGCTAATAACTGAGTTTGTAACGTGTTTTGATAATTGGTATAATTCTTAATGAATTATGATATTTAATATTGCAGTAGATTTTTTACACAATTAGTTATTTGACTCTTAGCAATGTCAAGAGTTTAGTTGAATATAAGAACGGTGTGTCCAATAAATAATTTAAACAACAAATATTAATTTAAATAAAACACATTTTACTGCACAAAAAAGAGAAATATGAAATACAAAACAAAATTACATTTGAAATGTTACGCTACTTCATGTTTTTACATTGTTTTATATACTTAATTTATAAGAACTTTATATGGTTACAAAGTCTATGGCATCTTTGTTATTACATTACACAAATGAATTTACACTTCCCATATTTCAAAAATAAAAACTAACATTATTATGGCGTGACCGGTTAAAGTTTAAAAGTTGAATTTTTCCTTTTTCATCACTTTATGTCAAAATTATGACTTAGCTGTGTTGTAACAAAAGGTGTAGAAAAACGAGGCTCCGGAAATAGATCTCGCCATTCTGCATCTTGAATCGGCGTTGATCGGGATTTGTACTCTCGTCTGGTGTTCTGTCTTAACGTAGCAACATTTCTTCAAAGAAAAAACATAAATTTTATAACAAACGTTTACATAATTCATATTTCAAAATAAAATCATCCCTTTGCTCTTCGGTTCTTGAGACGTGCGTATCGGGCTACATTTCGCTAAGGAAGAGAACTACGTGAAGCAACCACGCGAGTTTTTAACTTCCGCGCACCTAGGATATTCAGGTTTTTTTGTACATGGATGTCTGTCTCAGCCAGGACCTTTATTTTATAATTTACAATTTGTTTAAAAATTTTATTTTATATTTTAAAATTAATAATACGATTGTTTTCTGAAGCTGTTTTTAATAGGTAACATTACGTAAAATAATGTTACAAGTTATGAGGCTATGTACATACCTTTAGCTAACCTAACCTAACTATATAGATTTTTAAATATGGTTTCCTATATAGGCTATTCAAAACTATCGTATACTACATAAAATTATACAAAAACTTTGATCTATATTATTTATATGAAAACATCTGTTTTTATTACTTTTATTTTATGTTATGTTTGTATTGTATATAAGGAGTATGTTATAATGTTAGTCTAAATAAAATTATATTATTTACTGATGCGTAACTATGAGCATACGTATCTAGCAACTTATATTCATTGTTAATGCCTATAGATATTTATTAAGTTTACTAGGCCCTGTTTGAAAAACATTGAAGTAAAATTTATGAATTATAAGTGTGGTACATTATGAGCTACAATACTGTAGCTGGGTATGAGCACTGGAGCGGCATGACACAACCTCTCCCGACAACCCATCACTAACCCATTGCCACACGTTAACCACTCGATTGGACAGCAATTAGAAAGTACGGTATAATACATTTCTAATAGGTGAGTTATTTATAATATAAAATGTTTTGTGTACATATTTTCTAGGTGTACATACCAAGGCTGAAGTTTTTGCATCCCTAGAAGTCTTGCTCCCTGGAGGGACTACTCCATTTACTCCATTAGTGCCACGCCTATGATAATATATAAATGTAATTCTGTCGCATTACAATATTACATTAATTTATTTTAGGGGATAGTTTCTAAATATTTTACGTCATTTTCATAGGACACTTTAATGTACAATAAATATCTAAGAGACATAAACTACTAAAGTCATGTTTAAGGCTGATCTCGTATTGATTTTTAATGACATATCGTTTTATAACCTAGTATGACTTATTAGATTTCACGACTTTTTATTGACTTACTTGGTTTTATGACTTAAATTACTTATATTATTTTATGAACTTTTAATGACATGGTTTTATGACTTGTAATGACATATTCTTGTATAACTTAGATTTTATGACCTTATAATGACATATTCATGAATTTCTAATAACTCATATGATTTTATAGCCTATTTAATGGCATATTTAAACACTTCTGTGGGTAGTGGCCAAAGTACCATGTTATATTTTTATTTAAATATTCAAATTTTATTAAGTGAGTTATTGAAACTTAGTTTCAACATAAATTTAAAAACAGCTGTAGCAGGGAATTGTATGTTATAGGTGGAATTTTATGCGAGGAGCATGTCGTATACAGTATCTCTCCGTTTTACTCCCCAATGAAAATAGTGCCCGGTGCGCCTATAAAACCATACACTCCTATAATTTTCATCTTAGAAAATGCCGTCCCAACACTATAAAACAACATTATTCAACGTACAAAACATTGAACTTAAAATTTACTAATATATATTGCTATTAATTGAATTTTGTTACATAAATAGAAACATTCTATAATTATATTAAATTTAAAAATATATTAAACACTTAATGTTGTATTAAAAATAAATAATACCATTTTTTAAAACAAAATAAAATAGTTTAGTTTACACGGCGACACTACAATGTCCACTTTACTGCAAGTGGATATTCTACAATTAAAGTAAACGGGACAATTATAGCAGCATGAAGTTTCATTACGTACAGAAAATAAAAAGTAATATTCAGCAAGTTTAGAACGGAGCTTTAGTCTGTCCGCGGAATATTAATGTAATGCCAGGTTTAGTCCCAACTGTTAAAGTGTGATCAACACGGTTGTTTGACAAATGCTTTTGGGTAAGCTCAAATGTTTCATGTTTATGTCCACGCCATTTCTATACAACGTTAAAATCTTTGTCAAATCAACAATCCAAAATTATGTATTGAAGTGACTTTAATGTAAGAAAGGTGATTAGGTTTTTTTTCTTTTGCTCAATGTGACTTGTACAGTAGTAGAACGAAGTGTTAACGAGCCACTGTAAGTTATATAGTTAAATCGCACGTCTTAAATCAAAATTTGCTTCAATCATTTAAAAATCAAATCTTTTCATAACGGTTCACAAAAAAAAGTAAAAGGAAAATAAAGATCTTGGTAGTTCCATTCAGTGAGTATCATGGATGAAGACGAAGCTTACTTCCGTAAAAAGGTAAAATTATTCCACTAAATACGATAATTCGCCCGTGAGACCATAATAGGGAGTGGGGAGGGAGTTGCTTAAATTATTTCGCTTGTCAAATATATTTCCATTAGTTATGTGCTACACAATGGTGTGTGAAGGGTGGCCTATTCTAAGAAAAGTGGGAAAGATCTATTAATTGTGTAGCAATATATGACAAAAACGGCTGTTAGGTCGTGGAGAAAGCGTTATTGGGGAGAGAATTATGCTAAAGGTTAACCCTAGATTCCGTTTATGTCAAACAAACATTAAAACAAGATGCATGCGTTTATATATTGAATAATATTAATCAAAACAGATGATAATATATCTAGAAGGGATTTTTCTTATACTTTCATTAACGATCTTATGGCTTGTTAAGGGTGACAAAGGGATGGTGATCTATAGGTGGAGAAAATGTTCTTGTCTGAGACATGGAGCGCACTCTCGTCAACGCACACCGTGTTCAGCAGATCTCTACGTCTTTATACGCTTAGCTCTGCTGTCCGACATAGAAACGGATCGAAACGACACGCCGCTGTAGTGACTAAAATATAGTGAGTTTTAGATCGTCTGAGATATAGAGTGCGCTCTCGTCAACGCACAATATCTTCCTCAGATCGCTACGTCTTTATACGCTTAGCTCTGCTGTCCGACATAAAAACGGATCTAACAGACATGCCGCTGTAGTGACTAAAATATGGTGAGTTTTAGATCGTCTGAGATATAGAGTGCGCTCTCGTCAACGCACAATATCTTCCTCAGATCGCTACGTCTTTATACGCTTAGCTCTGCTGTCCGACATAAAAACGGATCTAACAGACATGCCGCTGTAGTGACTAAAATATGGTGAGTTTTAGATCGTCTGAGATATAGAGTGCGCTCTCGTCAACGCACAATATCTTCCTCAGATCGCTACGTCTTTATACGCTTAGCTCTGCTGTCCGACATAGAAACGGATCGAAACGACACGCCGCTGTAGTGACTAAAATATGGTGAGTTTTAGATCGTCTGAGATATAGAGTGCGCTCTCGTCAACGCACAATATCTTCCTCAGATCGCTACGTCTTTATACGCTTAGCTCTGCTGTCCGACATAAAAACGGATCTAACAGACATGCCGCTGTAGTGACTAAAAGATGGTGAGTTTTAGATCGTCTGAGATATAGAGTGCGCTCTCGTCAACGCACAATATCTTCCTCAGATCGCTACGTCTTTATACGCTTAGCTCTGCTGTCCGACATAAAAACGGATCTAACAGACATGCCGCTGTAGTGACTAAACGATGGTGAGTTTCAGATCGTCTGAGATATAGAGTGCGCTCTCGTCAACGCACAATATCTTCCTCAGATCGCTACGTCTTTATACGCTTAGCTCTGCTGTCCGACATAAAAACGGATCTAACAGACATGCCGCTGTAGTGACTAAACGATGGTGAGTTTCAGATCGTCTGAGATATAGAGTGCGCTCTCGTCAACGCACAATATCTTCCTCAGATCGCTACGTCTTTATACGCTTAGCTCTGCTGTCCGACATAAAAACGGATCTAACAGACATGCCGCTGTAGTGACTAAAAGATGGTGAGTTTTAGATCGTCTGAGATATAGAGTGCGCTCTCGTCAACGCACAATATCTTCCTCAGATCGCTACGTCTTTATACGCTTAGCTCTGCTGTCCGACATAAAAACGGATCTAACAGACATGCCGCTGTAGTGACTAAACGATGGTGAGTTTCAGATCGTCTGAGATATAGAGTGCGCTCTCGTCAACGCACAATATCTTCCTCAGATCGCTACGTCTTTATACGCTTAGCTCTGCTGTCCGACATAAAAACGGATCTAACAGACATGCCGCTGTAGTGACTAAACGATGGTGAGTTTCAGATCGTCTGAGATATAGAGTGCGCTCTCGTCAACGCACAATATCTTCCTCAGATCGCTACGTCTTTATACGCTTAGCTCTGCTGTCCGACATAAAAACGGATCTAACAGACATGCCGCTGTAGTGACTAAACGATGGTGAGTTTCAGATCGTCTGAGATATAGAGTGCGCTCTCGTCAACGCACAATATCTTCCTCAGATCGCTACGTCTTTATACGCTTAGCTCTGCTGTCCGACATAAAAACGGATCTAACAGACATGCCGCTGTAGTGACTAAAAGATGGTGAGTTTTAGATCGTCTGAGATATAGAGTGCGCTCTCGTCAACGCACAATATCTTCCTCAGATCGCTACGTCTTTATACGCTTAGCTCTGCTGTCCGACATAAAAACGGATCTAACAGACATGCCGCTGTAGTGACTAAAAGATGGTGAGTTTCAGATCGTCTGAGACATGGATCGCGCTCTCGTCCACGCACAACTTCTTCCGCATATCTCTAATCCTTTTGTATCCGTAGCTCTAATCTCCGACATAGAAATGCATCGAGCCGTAGAAGGGTTGAAACACGGAGCTTTCCTCATATTGAAAATGGAAGACAAGCATGGCTTACGTCAACGTTAGGACGTTTTCCTCTTCGAGACTGTTGCAACCCTTATAATCTGTGCATATAGGAACATAGATAATCTAGGACGCGTTTGATATAGCCAGGATTAAGTTAAGGACCCGCAACGGTACTGTGTATAGAATCCTCCTCTACTTTCAGCAGGATATTTACCCGAAAATGGTCGCAGAGCAAAAAGATATTATTTTCCATTTTGAAACAAAGTTATTCGCTCTGATATCTCCATTGGTTAACAACTAGTTCTTTCACGACTATCTCACCTCCAATGTGTCAGATTACTTTAAACGTTGCAACGCAATTTCCTAAAACTCTTCACGCTTACTTTTACAAGGCCATTCGAAGAGAAGAACACACAAAGGACTTTATAAAGTTCCATTTGTATATTAACACTTTGATGCACTTGAATACATGAGGAGCATAAATTCAGACAAACTGTGGTGGACTGACAGATTTATTGTTGCCATTTCCCGAGCCTGCAGTGCGTTTCCTTCCTGGCTTTTGCAACAAGAAAGGATTCCGGCTGACACCAGTCACGAAGCGAGCATTATACTGTGCAAATTTAGTTTATCCTTCTTTTTTATTTTCCAAATTTTGTATTAAATTTATGTGAAACTCTTTCTAGTAGCAGCGTTTTATTAGAGTTGATCATAGTCTTGTAAATCGTTATATATTTTAAAGTTATCTTACGTGGAATAAATAAGTGAACAATGATAATAAAGCTCAAAACCAATATACGTGATGTGTAAAGACTTGAAACGAAAACAAATAAAGTGAATAAAAGAATGGGTAGAACTGGAATTGAATGAATAATAAAGCATAAAAAAATTAAACAATTAAAAAGCGCATTTATTTGATAAGAAACAAAAATAATTAATATTAAAATATTTTTGTACAAAATATTTAGAGGTTTAGACTTAATAAAAATGGTTCCTTCATTCTGCATTACATAACAAGATTCGTCATGGCAACAGATTGTACAGATAAATTCTTGCTGCTACCGAGGATCGAACCCAAGACCATTAGGCCAGTAGTCAAGTGATCTTCCCACTACACCACTCTGCCGATAATTTAGGTATTATAAAATATGGCAAGGCACAGATTGTGGTACTTCCTTATCTGACTGAGCATTCAGTAAGTTTTAGTTCTCGTTTTAGAAAAAGATAATGACAAACAATAACCCGGCCTTTAGATTTTCAATAGTAGTACTATTTACGCTGTGTTACTTCACAAAGTAGGTTCACACAATGCTTATTCATTATTATCAGTATTTAAACACTCTTTTTCTTTAATATGTATATATATATATATATATATATATATATATATATATATATATATATATATATATATATATATATATATATATATGCTGATACGTATTCCTTCACGGATGGAAAAATATGATGAATTGTTACTATCTGGAGTACATCCGTTCATTCTGCAGTCCATAAATTCGCAGTTCCGACGTTTCGCTAGAATCTCATCCAGCATTGACGAGGTGAACCCAACAACAGTAGAAGAGCGAGTGAAGAGCGCAGATAGCTCTCTTATAGGAGCCGAGCTATCTGCGCTCTTCACTTGCTCTTCTACTGTTGTTGGGTTCACCTCGTCAATGCTGGATGAGATTCTAGCGAAACGTCGGAACTGCGAATTTATGGACTGCAGAATGAACGGATGTACTCCAGATAGTAACAATTCATCATATATATATATATATATATATATATATATATATATATATATATATATATATATATATATATAGAGAGAGAGAGAGAGAGAGAGAGAGAGAGAGAGGGAGAGAGAGAGAGAGACAGACAGACAGAGTGCTAGGATATTTTATCCTACATAAAATAACATATGTATACGTAGTCTGTATAAATAAAAGTAGGAGTTCTTAAAGATTGAATAAATATTAACAAATATAAATAAATTTATAATTTTTATGCTGAATACAGAGCGTGAAGATGTTAGGGCATAAACAAACGTCACACACACACACACACACACACACACACACACACACACACACACACACACACACACACACACACACACACACACACACACACACACATACACACACACACACATACACACACACACACACACACACCACACACACACACACACACACACACACACACACACACACACACACACACACACACACACACACACACACACACACACAACACACACAACGCACACACACAACACACACACACAACACACACATACACACACACATATGACAATTCACATTTTCTTGATATTGAATGTATTTTTTAAAAATGTATTTATAAAATAATATAATCCATAAAATAAACACTAAGTAAATATTTAGTATTAACATCTTTCGTACACCGGTGAGGCTATTTATTGTACCTCTGTATGATGTTTTAAATATACCTGTACACTCAGGTCCGTAGTAAATTTAACAAAGTCCGTGCCTTTACTCGCTTTTTCCCCTTGTATATCCGACAGAGATGGAACTGTGTCTGATAGCGCCATCTATTTAAGTGAACAAAACTATTTTTTTTATTTTTGATTTTTTAGGTTAATTATTTTTCTTTTATAACTTTCAACTCCATCTCTTAAACCAAAATAACTCTAGAGCAAACTGTGTTGCAGTTTATTATTATAAAGCGACCGAATACGACTAACTAGAGCTTTATTTACAATGCTCTTATTTGTTAAGCACTTTATTCTTAAATTTTTGTTTAACGTGTTGCTAAATGAAATGCTGGAAACTACGGTTCTACCAGCATACTTTCTCCATCCGGTGGGAGCTTCTTCGCTCTCTGTTGGTTAAAATTCTATGTCTCACGACATTCCTATTCTACCACTTCGCGTACCTTTTGGCTCTTAGAACCCCCGCTCTCTCCGGCCCTCAGAGCTTAACTGACTCCTTCCTCGTCTTCTATATCCCTCATCGTCTCATGGTTTCCCTTTTCCCCATTCTTGTCAACCAGTTATTCTCTTTTTTTCTTCAGCTAATCCTACCCCGTCTTCCAACTGTTGACTTGGTCAACATTAGCGCTTTCCCATGTTCCTAATTTTGGAAACTACGGTTTTCTCTGAAAGAAAGTCT
This sequence comes from Prosapia bicincta, assembly GCA_036971475.1. Lineage (NCBI taxonomy): Eukaryota > Metazoa > Arthropoda > Insecta > Hemiptera > Cercopidae > Prosapia > Prosapia bicincta. Next base: position 225,120,413 of record JBAIZL010000001.1, on the reverse strand, counting down.
ACTTTAGTAACTGCAGATGCTTGAGAGCTTGCCTCTTAATTATTTATCCATCGGTTAGCTTATTTTCGGAGTTCCCACTTTAATTTTCTACGAATTTTAAATTTAGAAAAAAATTAACTCTCATAGTAACTCCTTGGCTAATTACTTTTTACTTAAATAGATAAAGCTTCAGTTATTACTTCAAAATAATTCTACTAGTTTAAATTACTGAGTAAACCATTAGGCCTACAGCTACTAAGTAGTACCAACTTTAGCTATACAAGCAAATTTAATCTCGTAATTGTTTAAAAGTATTATTATTTAGGTTAAATTTTCCATGACAAGTAATTTCAGGTCTACAATAAAAGTGTTTAAAGTGTTGTTTAGGATGATATTGTTTATGAAAAACTTGTCTTCAAAAGGATTATCCGAGACAACCGTGTTACCTAATGTGTGCCTTACTCCCCACTTCTCTGTCCGTCTTCTCTGTCCACGGCTTTCATAACAATGTTTATCCCTAAATCTAAGTGTTATTGTGTGATCCCACCCTTGTCATGGGTTTAATCCAATCCTACACAACCTTCAACCGTTATCAGTGTAGCTCCAGTCCGTGTTGGGTGTTGTGTTTGTGTCTTTCATTGTGTTACCGCAACAGGCGCCCGTCTGCACAAGCACGATTTCACGCTATAATCTCTGCTGGGTTTAATGTCAGGCGGTTGAGCTGCTTCTACCTCTCTACATAATATTTCAGAAACAGAAATCAAACAATATTAAAACGTTATTACTTAGAAATGTTTCGGGATCGCGTATACCGTAAAATATATAATTTTCCCATCAAAATGACATAGTCAAAAGGTATTATTGTCGAATATATATTCTCTGTATATCTGTATATTTCCAGGTTTTCAATATTATTAAACCGTTTTCTTTCAATTTCGTATTTTAAGGCTTTATCGCTTTTTTAATTTCCCTTTGCATATGTCCCTTTTCTGTAAGATGTGTGGCAAAATTAGAACAATTTTTCTCATATTTGTATGATCTCATTTATTCCTTATATGTAGTTTTAAATATTGTATCAGTTTGTCATATATATATATATTTATATATTGCGTTACATCGGCATTTAATTTCATACACTCCATTTTTATCATATTTATTATCATTCATTATATTTGTATTTAGCTTATTTTTAACGGTGTTTGATGCAGGGCCTACGCATTGCAATCCTCATATTGTGTTTCTTTAAAAAACTTAATATCTTATATATTTCTTTACCCGTAAATTCAAACTTCGCCTACCTTTGTTCCTCATTTATGGTTTCTTGTATTGTATTGTTTTTATATTTTATTCTTTTTCTTAGTTTCCTTATTAGCTTATTATTATAATTATTATTTTAGCTATCTGATAAATTACATCTAATTCTTTTTTGTATTCCTGTTTTGATAAAGCTAAGTTTTTAACCTATTTAACATAGACTGGAAAGAGGGCAATTTATGCTCCATTTCGTGGTTAGAATCAAAAATTATAAAATTATCAGTGTATGATTGTTTTCGAAAAATTCCAAACTCCAATCTGGTAGGGCCCTTTAATCTTCATACTTGATGAACGTTTACCTTAGTATTTATTTACTAAGATATTAAACATTTGTAAAGTAAGTTATTAATTACTTAATATTGAACATTTGTTTTCCATGTTTCACAGTTTCATTAAGAGAATTATATTCTTTTTGTTCGAGTTATATATAAAAGTGTAGTCATAGTAACAAGAGAAGGTAGGGTTACTGTTCATACACTTGTTATTTTTCTCTTACTCTTCTATATTTTATGACTTGTTTAGACGAACCGCAACCGTTAAGAATTCACTGTGAACAAACACTGGATGTTGTTCAGGGAGTTTTAAATTTATTTTATTCATAAAATCTTTGATCTATTATAGTTAATTATCTTCTGGAAGATGGGGAAATCGTTGCATTAAAGCAGTAACTTTCCAAAAACAATAAATGTTTTATGTAAATAAAGGTTGTTTTTCAGTTTGCACAATATAATATAGTTCCCAATATATAATGCATATATCAAGGAGATCATTTCAGTTAATCTCCGTTCTTTTAGTTAATTTCTTGAGTCACGTTCTGCAGATTATCAATTCAGTTGGTTTTTTCAGTTATTTACTTGAATTACTTTCTTGAGATATTGATTTCTGTCACTTTTAGAAAGTAATAAATTTAGTTGCTTCCTTCAGTTATTTATTTGAATTCTTCCTTGAGTTAATACCTTGAATCACTTTCTGCAGTTAATTAATTCAGTTGCTTTTTTCAGTTATTTACTTAAAATACTTTCTAAAGTTAAAATCTTTAGATATTTCCTCCAAATAATTAATTCAGTGTTTTCGTTAGTTATTTACTATAATTAAATTTTCTTCAGTTACTGTGTGCAGTTAATTCATTTGGTTTATCCAGTTTTGTACTCAAGTACTTCTTTAAATTAATTTTTTCGGTGGTAATTTTTTTAATAATTAATTCACTACTCTGAGGCGGTATTTACTAGGAAGACTCTAAGCCTTCGTTGCGCTTGTGACGGATTAGGTGTCAAGGTCATTACCTGTAAAGCAGTATGTGCTCGTTATCCTGGAGGAGGTATTTACTAGGAAGACTCTAAGCCTTCGTTGCGCTTGTGACGGATTAGGTGTCAAGGTCATTACCTGTAAAGCAGTATGTGCTCGTTATCCTGGAGGAGGTATTTACTAGGAAGACTCTAAGCCTTCGTTGCGCTTGTGACGGATTAGGTGTCAAGGTCATTACCTGTAAAGCAGTATGTGCTCGTTATCCTGGAGGAGGTATTTACTAGGAGACACTAAGCCTTCGTTGCGCTTGTGACGGATTTAATTTCAATGTCATTACCTGTAAAACAGTATGTGCTCGTTATCTTGGAGGAGGTATTTACTAGGAAGACACTAACCCTTCGTTGCGCTTGTGATGGATTAGATTTCAAGGTCGTTACCTGTAAAGCAGTATTTGCTCGTTATCCTGGAGGAGGTATTTACTAGGAAGACACTAAGCCTTCGTTGCGCTTGTGACGGATTAGGTGTCAAGGTCATTACCTGTAAAGCAGTATGTGCTCGTTATCCTGGAGGAGGTATTTATTAGAAAGACACTAAGCCTTCGTTGCGCTTGTGACAGATTAGATTTCAAGGTCATTACCTGTAAAGCAGTATGTGCTCGTTATCCTGGAGGAGGTATCTACTAAATGGATACAGAACCTTCATTGAGTTCGTATAGTATTTATAAGAATCCCTTCAAATTGTACGTCTAAAGGTCCCAGTATCAATATAGATAAAGGGTTCTGCTAAAGATTTAACTGCCCGCATGAATACTAAGCTTAAAAGCGGCTAGTTTCGTTTAGTGAGTTACTTAGCAGTCACGGCTGGAATGCCCGTTTTAGTTTACGAACTATATAACACGACTGCATATTAAGCAGTAAAAGTTGCAAAGTGGTTAAATTAAATTCAAAAAGTTTTATACCTATAACAATGTCAATATAAAACGGTTGAATATTTCGTTTCTCATCCCATAAAAGCATGAACTACTGCGTTCACCCTAAAGCTTTTGCTCGGTTATAAGGGAAGGAAGTGCATTTCAGTTCGAATAATGGTGGCAATAAATCTGTCGGTTCTCTTTCCGAGCTTGGTATTAACTCATCCAAGTGCATCCGAGAGATTAGTAATTGTTCGTCTCTCCGCACAGATGCATTGTGAGTCACAGATGCATTATGCGTCACAGATGTATTATAGCTTACGTCATTGCTTATGCTTTTGAAAATTATTTTACATTTTTGTATTAATTTTTTATATAGGTTAATGACAGATCACAGATTGCTTTGCTCTTTTTAAACACTCAACGTTTCGAATGTTTTTCCGAAGTTCCTTTTCAAGAGCTCAGTTTTAATTAAACAACTATACAACATATCTTAATATTTATAAAATACATAACATTATATAAAACACAATAAAAATCATCAAATTATAAAACTCTTAATAAATATCCATTTACAAGTCAAATTGTTTCTATTACAATAAAACAGACAAATCACACATACATACACTAACACATCTACTATTAATAATAGAGTCAACATTAAAATTAATTAATAAATTTTTAAAAAAATATAAAAAATAAATAGTTATTAACAATAAAAATATTATTTAACTTTGTATTACTTACGGTTATTGTATGTATTACTTTTGCATATTTTAGTTAATCAATAATAAAGCTATTTAGCGGTGGTTGTTCTTTGACCAGCGCATTTCTCTTAAAATTTGGATCCAGGTATTTTATTCAGTGATTTTATTACGTGCATGCTTAGGTACTCTAGGACTTTTTGCAATTACTAGGGAAGATTTCCATTTATTATTATTATTTTGAGAGGAATGTGTCTTCCCCTCCTTCCCGTTCGAAGCAGGTCTACTTCGAGTAAGCGACCTTCTCAAACTGTGCCATAAATCCTGCCCTACCCGTATTACCAGGAGATGGTCACGACTTTTATATAATCCTACCTAATTTCACTTACTGCTTCTTACCATTTTTCTTACAAGGGTGTAAACAGGCAGGTACCGCTTTAAGATTCTGTAATCGATTCATATAGTCACACGCGATGAGATAACCTTTGCTGTACCCAGTACCAAGTCATCCTTACATCTTCCCTTAGTCCTACCTAACTCCGTCTACTCTACCTTAACATTCTATTTAGAAGGATATGTACAGCTTTATACTTTTATATGACGCCGACAGAAAGAACATTAGCTGAAAACCATGAGCCCCTGTGTACCCTCTATAGCGGGGCCTTACCTTCATCCCACATATATGCCAACACTTGTCTATTCTTTGTTAGCGATAATGGTGTTGTATGTCTTAAAACTGCAAAATAATAATAAATAATATTGTGTATTTTAAAAAATTCATTTCTCTTATTTTCCTTTAATTTGTTTGTTATAAAATACTCCCTGGAACTCTATAATTCGTCTTTCGGTTATAACTGTTCCTCTCATTCAGTTTCTTCTATCGGAACTCTATATTTCGTCTTTCGGTTATAACTGTTCCTCTCATTCAGTTCCTTCTATCGGAACTCTATATTTCGTCTTTCGGTTATAACTGTTCCTCTCATTCAGTTCCTTCTATCGGAACTCTATATTTCGTCTTTCGGTTATAACTGTTCCTCTCATTCAGTTCCTTCTATCGGAACTCAATATTTCGTCTTTTGGTTATAACTGTTCCTCTCATTCAGTTCCTTCTATCGGAACTCTATATTTCGTCTTTCGGTTATAACTGTTCCTCTCATTCAGTTCCTTCTATCGGAACTCTATATTTCGTCTTTCGGTTATAACTGTTCCTCTCATTCAGTTCCTTCTATCGGAACTCTATATTTCGTCTTTCGGTTATAACTGTTCCTCTCATTCAGTTCCTTCTATTAGTTCACACTCTTCTTATATATATATATATCTTGTACAAATATTCAATCGTTAATAAAATACGTTTTTAATCACCCAAACAAGTTCAAATAATTTTCTTTTTTAACCTGTAGTGGATGGCAATTGATATTAACACAGTGTTTTCAAATATCTATTCATTAATTAAAATATTAAAAAGCTATTGTCTCGGCCGGATTCGAACTGAATATCCACATGTTCGAAATCCAACACTCTACTTTGAGCCAACTTCTCCATTGTAGGAAATCCATTACTTGTAGATTTGTATATAAAATTATACGCGAAAGGTTCCTTGCAATATTAAAGATAGATAGAATGAGAAATTATAGATAACTATCAACTGTATACAGAGCAAAATGGAAAATTCCAAGGAAAATCGCTTTCTATGGAATCTTGATATCTCTATTCTGTCATATGTATAGGCCTATACATATTTATATTAATTAGAATTATAAAATAGAAAGTTTTTAAAATATGTTTTCTCTTTGTTGTCCTCAGTAGGAATTGTTTTGATTTTTGTTTTATATTACTTGTTTTACTATTTAATTTTAATAGCTTTCATTTTAATTCTAAAAGCACTTCGTGTCCAACACTCTCGCCTTTTGAAACCGCACGAAGGCTGTATCGCGTTTATACATAACATGTAAAGCCTAATATTTCACCCCACAGGTTGATATCAAGCGCACTCTATCACTGTCCAAATTGTATAACATCAGTACAACATTTTGACACCAGGCCACGCATGATCGGCACGATGCTGTTAAGGGTGATAGATCGACCGCGCGTCATCTGCACTTGGCTCACGAAATATGAATACGCCTCGTGTGGTTTGAAAGAATCTACGGATATTTGTTATGCAGATAAACGTAGGCTGCAAAAAGCATTACAGACTACACATATCGATTAGTCACGACATGACGTCAAATGTCCATTTACTAGAACGTAGCGCTTATTCATACTAAACAGAATTGACTTTTAAAATACTTTTAAAATTAATATTTACATCTTTACTTCGTTCTTACTTATTTTATTTTATTTATTTTTTTATCATATTGGATTTTAAAAGTTTACAAAAATATATCTTGTAACTATAATTTTGTAATTTAAGAACCAAGTGAAATCTTTGCCTGTATCTATAGAGTTGTAGAATTTATTATTTTTGTTACTTGCAGTTATGCCTTTAATATCGTACGACATTTACCTTCGCCTGGGTTTGCGTTCAAATAACCTAAACCTGTGAGTTTGGTTTAGGACCTATTATTTTATAATGAAGTAAAATTAAACTTTATTATATATATATATATATATATATATATATATATATATATATATATATATAGAGAGAGAGAGAGAGAGAGAGAGAGAACTAAGTCAAAATACAAATACAAGAATTATAATTGAATTTACAATTCAAAGCTTTTCGTTGGCTAACAGTACCAACATCATCAGTACCGACATCATTAATTCAATTGTTTAATATTCCTGATGATGTTGGTACTGTTAGCCAACGAAAAGCTTTGAATTGTAAATTCAATTATAATTCTTGTATTTGTATTTTGACTTATGTTCTTTATTAATACACAAGAATACATATTGCGATATTTATATATATATAATATATATATATATATATATATATATATATATATTTAAAATATATATGTATATATATATATATATATATATATATATATATATATATATTTAAAATATATATGTATATATATATATATATATATATATATATATATATATATATATATATATATATATATATATATATTGAAAAACCTTTCAGGTAATTGATATATTTTTTTCTAGTTTAACTTATATTATTAAATGCAATAATTAACTACTAATGTTTCACGAATAACGATATTTAAAATTGTTTATAATAATTAAACTTTATCTTTTTAAAAGATTTAACAACAAATATTAATATCTGGTTAAATTATAAATTAAATTTAAAAGAAGAATTGATTTATGTTAAGTTTAAACTGTCATGTTAAATTAATATTGCATAGTATTGCAGGTTATATACACATATTTCCTAATTTCAGATCAACGTAAATAAATTTTTGTGTAACTATAACATTATTTACAAATACGTTTTTCAAAAAACGTATATCCAGTCAAATAAAATGAAACTAAGTATATTTTTAATTAAAATCATAATTTTGTACATTTTTATAATGTTACATCTCCTTACGCAAATTTTTGGACGTAAAAAGTAAATTTCAAACCTAACGAAAAATAAATATATTTAAAAATTAAAACTAATTTTCTCATTCGAAATTATAATATGAAGTTTTCTTTTAATTAAGTGTTCATAATAAAATTAAACTTTAATTAAGGTACATGTTCAAAACATAAAGTTTATATATTTATACAAAATTTTAAATTCATAAAAAAGTTTGAAGTAAAATTTAAAATATAAAATTTTAATTAATTTTTTTTAAATGTTTACATGAGAGACATAAAATCAAATTTGAATTAGAATAGAATTAGAATTTAAAATTATTGCTAACTTTTAAGCTACAGTTATTAAATTTTACAGTTAAATTATATAAAACTGAATATGTAACTGGGACTTTAAAATCAATATATAAATGGGACTTTAAAATCAATATGTAACTGGAACTTTAAAATCAATATGCGACTGAAACTTTAAAATCAAAATGTAACTGGAACTTTTAAATTGATATATAACTGGAACTTTAAAATCAATATGTAACTGGAACTTTAAAACCAATATGTGATTAGAACTTTAAAATCAATATGTAACTGGAACTTTAAAACCAATATGTTATTAGAACTTTAAAATCAATATGTAACTGGAACTTTAAAATAATACTGAAATAATGTTATGTGACAAAGGTTAGGATTTTTTTAGAATAAAGAGCTGAATTCACTTTATTTCTTTTAAGTCGAATACAGTGTTTTGTTTTAAATATTATTTTAATGTTAATTAAAATTAAATGTTAAATTATACATTATACTATTTATACTAAATAACAAACTAAGCAAAACACAATAATTTATGGTCTTATACAAATGTTGTTTCTAATAATAGGCACATTTGAAATGTTACAAGCAGCTATTTATATACATCTAGATGTAAAATTATTAAAATAAGTAATTGTGGAATAACAATTAGTATAAATTGTGATTTAAACATTATAGCCAACGTGACTACTACCCCTACATAGTGATTATCTAGTTAGGTGGGTAAGGGATGAGTTGTGCATAGTATACGTGCTTAGGGTTAGCACATGAACCTCTAGAGCAAGAAACACTATACTTTAAGTGAGAAAGAAGGCTCCGTACTTGGAGTAGACCTTTCACTTATAGTTCCATACAAAGGTAGACATCTATCAGGTAGGCTGAAGGGAAGTAAACAAAGCATCTTTGGTCATGGAAATTTACTCGAAGTGTTCACTTGTACGTTTAGTCACGCCGCATTATGCCTACTCTCTATTGGAGTCGAAGAGAAGCGCCGACCGCAAAATTTATCACAATGTATTGAAAAATAATTTATATGTTTGTATAGTTGTGAATATATATTTTTAAATAAAAAATACAAGGTTTATAAGTATGTTTAACCCAGGTGTTGAAAAAATTATTTTGTGGCTCACGGGGGGAGGCGACAGTACTGAAAACTTTTACAGCCACGTCTACACAAATTTTTACTATGAAAAATATTTAATCTTGGATAATGAGAAATCACCTAAACATTTTTATCAGACGTGCCTAAGAATGTTTTCATTTCAAATTGGATTAAATATACATTACTTGTTATTACTGTTATAATAAATTATTTGCATTGAGATTTATGGAAATTTAAAAAAAATATTATTTTGTAACTGATCAAAGATTTAATAATAACTTTTTCCTTAAAAATATTCAATAAATAATGTAACATAACCTACGTGTCAAAACAGTTGTTTTACAACATAACCTATAACACAAAATCAGCTGATTTATGGAATCATATGTTACCATTTAATTCACTTTGAGGTGACTCATAGCGTAACCTGATGGAATGTATTCTGATGCTATTAATCTGACGAAAATTATACAAACGGGAAATTATTTGTTTATTTTCATCCAATAACTTTTTGTAAGCACCGCTATAAAAATGTTCACTTCAAAAATAATTAGAATCTATTAGACAATGTGTTATAGGTTAGAGATGGTGGTTTGGTCGATTTATTCCATTGTTTTGTTTCCGTGTTTAAATAAAATACAAAATCTACTCTTATCTCTTAGAAACAAAAACTTAATTCTATGAAGAAACTTTATTTTTAAAATAATAGCCCATTTATTCTCTTTTCGCTTGATGCGTCTGTACAGACTAGATTAGTACAAACTCTTGCTGATAGAGTGCTGGAAAGTTGGTTCCGTAAATTTAGCAAAGACCCAATTCACCCCCTTCACCCTGTGTCTACTTAATTGCCCTCACTGAATCTATCCGACAGAGACAAAGTGGCGCGCCTTGAGCGACGAGATAGAAACCTGAAAGCTGATTGTCTTACACAAAGTCCTCGTTCGTTCTTTTACTTTTTATATTATTGCATTCTCTAAATGTTTCGTCCTTTTGTCCTTTTATAACGAGCATTTTTGTCCAATATTTTTTTAAATATTAAAGGCACAGTTAAGATATAAAATAACTGATTGATTAATATAATGATCGTAGGTTTATTAGTGTATGCATTTAAAACCGCTAGTATAAACCAATCGATATTTTATATTAGTATTAAGCATGTTGACATTTTCTACTATTAATAGGCTAAACATATCAATATTATATATTATTACTAAACATATCGATATTTTTTACTATTGCAAAACATAACGATATTTTTTAGTACTATGCATGTCGATGTTTTCTGTGAATATTAAGCATGTCGATATTTTTTTCTATTAATAAACATACCGACGTTTTGTATTTGTATTAAGCATATTAATATTTTCTTTCAGTACTAAGCATTTCGATATTTTCTTTTAGTAGCCTACGAAGCATATCTATATTTTCTTTTAGTAGCCTACGAAGCATATCTATATTTTCTTTTAGTAGCCTACGAAGCACATCGATATTACCTTTTAGTAGCCTACGAAGCATTTCGATATTACCTTTTAGTAGCCTACGTAGCATATCGATATTTTCTTTTAGTAGCTTACCAAGCATATCGATATTACCTTATAGTAGCATACGAAGCATTTCGATATTTTCTTTTAGTAGCCTACGAAGCATATCGATATTTTCTTTTAGTAGCCTACGAAGCATATGGATATTTTCTTTTAGTAGCCTACGAAGCATATCGATATTACCTTTTAGTAGCCTACGAAGCATATAGATATTTTCTTTTAGTAGCCTACCAAGCATATCGATATTACCTTTTAGTAGCCTACGAAGCATTTCGATATTTTCTTTTAGTAGCCTACGAAGCATATCAATGTTTTCTTTCAGTAATAAGCATTTCGATATTTTCTTTGAATTTTAAAAGCATATCGATGTTTTCTTTTAGTAGCCTACGAAGCATATCGATATTTTCCTTTGGTACTAAGCATATCAAGGTTTTCTTTCAGTAATAAGCATTTCGATATTTTCTTTTAATTTTAAAAGCATATCGATATTTTCTTTTAGTAGCCTACGAAGCATATCGATATTTTCCTTTGGTACTAAGCATATCAAGGTTTTCTTTCAGTAATAAGCATTTCGATATTTTCTTTTAATTTTAAAAGCATATCGATATTTTCTTTTAGTAGCCTACGAAGCATATCGATATTTTCCTTTGGTACTAAGCATATCAAGGTTTTCTTTCAGTAATTAGCATTTCGATATTTTCTTTTAATTTTAAAAGCATATCGATGTTTTCTTTTAGTAGCCTACGAAGCATATCGATATTTTCTTTTAGTAGCCTACGAAGCATATCGATATTTTCCTTTGGTACTAAGCATATCAAGGTTTTCTTTCAGTAATAAGCATTTCGATATTTTCTTTTAATTTTAAAAGCATATCGATGTTTTCTTTTAGTAGCCTACGAAGCATATCGATATTTTCCTTTAGTACTAAGCATATCAAGGTTTTCTTTCAGTAATAAGCATTTCGATATTTTCTTTTAATTTTAAAAGCATATCGATATTACCTTTTAGTAGCCTACGAAGCATATCGATATTTTCTTTTAGTAGCCTACCAAGCATATCGATATTTTCCTTTGGTACTAAGCATATCAAGGTTTTCTTTCAGTAATTAGCATTTCGATATTTTCTTTTAATTTTAAAAGCATATCGATGTTTTCTTTTAGTAGCCTACGAAGCATATCGATATTTTCCTTTGGTACTAAGCATATCAAGGTTTTCTTTCAGTAATAAGCATTTCGATATTTTCTTTTAATTTTAAAAGCATATCGATATTTTCTTTTAGTAGCCTACGAAGCATATCGATATTTTCCTTTGGTACTAAGCATATCAAGGTTTTCTTTCAGTAATTAGCATTTCGATATTTTCTTTTAATTTTAAAAGCATATCGATGTTTTCTTTTAGTAGCCTACGAAGCATATCGATATTTTCCTTTGGTACTAAGCATATCAAGGTTTTCTTTCCGTAATAAGCATTTCGATATTTTCTTTTAGTAGCCTACGAAGCATATCGATATTTTCCTTTAGTACTAAGCATATCAAGGTTTTCTTTCAGTAATAAGCATTTCGATATTTTCTTTTAATTTTAAAAGCATATCGATGTTTTCTTTTAGTAGCCTACGAAGCATATCGATATTTTCCTTTAGTACTAAGCATATCAAGGTTTTCTTTCAGTAATAAGCATTTCGATATTTTCTTTTAATTTTAAAAGCATATCGATGTTTTCTTTTAGTAGCCTACGAAGCATATCGATATTTTCCTTTGGCACTAAGCATATCAAGGTTTTCTTTCAGTAATAAGCATTTCGATATTTTCTTTTAGTAGCCTACGAAGCATATCGATATTTTCTTTTAGTAGCTTACAAAGCATATCGATATTTTCCTTTAGTACTAAGCCTATCAAGGTTTTCTTTCAGTTATAAGCATTTCGATGTTTTCTTTTAATTTTAAAAGCATATCGATGTTTTCTTTTAGTAGCCTACGAAGCATATCGATATTTTCTTTTAGTAGCCTACGAAGCATATCGATATTTTCCTTTGGTACTAAGCATATCAAGGTTTTCTTTCAGTAATAAGCATTTCGATATTTTCTTTTAATTTTAAAAGCATATCGATGTTTTCTTTTAGTAGCCTACGAAGCATATCGATATTTTCCTTTAGTACTAAGCATATCAAGGTTTTCTTTCAGTAATAAGCATTTCGATATTTTCTTTTAATTTTAAAAGCATATCGATGTTTTCTTTTAGTAGCCTACGAAGCATATCGATATTTTCCTTTGGCACTAAGCATATCAAGGTTTTCTTTCAGTAATAAGCATTTCGATATTTTCTTTTAGTAGCCTACGAAGCATATCGATATTTTCTTTTAGTAGCTTACAAAGCATATCGATATTTTCCTTTAGTACTAAGCCTATCAAGGTTTTCTTTCAGTTATAAGCATTTCGATGTTTCTTTTGATTTTTAAAGCCTATCGATGTTTCTCGATGTTGTGTATCTCGTATTTATGGTGCAATATTTAAAGACCTCATTTTTTCAATAAAAGCAATACTTTATTAAAGACAATACTCGATGATATCCTCTTTCCTGACTCGGGCAACAATATCCTAAAGTAGACGTCGATCTTTATTTCCTCTCAAAGGTTTTTAACGTGGAATAATATCAAAAGGGGGGAATAAATAGGATGTTTGGCTGAAAATCTTTCGCCAATTGTTTTATTTTCATCACTTAGGCAGCTCCAACTGGGGCAATCCGATTAACGCATCTCAACTTATTGCCTCTCAACTGCTTTCCTCGAATTGTTACTTAGTTAAATCAAACTTAAATTAAGCTTTATCTTTCTCACTTAAATTAAGCAGATTTAGATTTCACGGGCGGCGTTTCTTCATTACATTTGTTAGTATAATTTTCCATTCAGTTTATTTGCTCCATTCAAATTTCAATTGAACTCTGTCCTTTCTGTTACAATAATGATTTGAATCAGACGTCTTTTGTATAGTGTTAAATAATAGAACTCTGAAGAAGATTTATTTGCATAAATAGTCAATTTAATATTCCCGTAACTTTTTAAACTGTTTCAAACTTTTTATATTCATTACCAAGGCAGAAACTATCACTATTTAGCAAAAAACTTACGTTGTTCATTAGTTCTAAAACAAAAAACTTATTCCTTAACTATCTAAACCGGTTTAGAACTTGTAAAACACCACGGCCCTTGTACTTATGCGGTTGGGACTCTATATGCGACAATATTTAGCCGTTGTCATTAGCATAAAATTTTTTTCTACACAACTACCACGAGTAAAATAAATATCCCCACGTTAAAAACACATCACCGCTAGCCCCAAACTGCAGCTAATAATCAGTGGCCATTTACATTTGCCTAACCATAGCTTGTAAAAGCGATTGCTTTTACTGGTATCCGAATTTCCATTTTTTGGAGTGATATTTCTAGATTTACATAATTAGGATTAATTGTGGATTTCTCTAACCGTAGGCAGTGAATGTATAGATTGTTTTCCTTACACTTTGAAGAGATTTCCTCTTTATTATACGTCAATGTTTTACGTATTTATCTAAACAAAAATAACTTATTTTCAATTAGTCTAAGAAATAATTAAAGTCAGCAGAAGTGTAAGCAAGTCGAATGACAAGAGGTGACGTCACAACAGCTGATTGAAACCACTAATAAAATAACTGGCTACAAAAACTATATTTAACCTACAATCTACAGTCACGTTATAATATTTTACGGGTTTTATCTTTACAATTTTACTGTTTGGCTACTTTATTAAAAGTAGAGACTTTACTCTACATGTTTATTTTATAAATATATCATCAAAAAAATAAATTAAGTTACATTATGAACTTTATATTTTTTTATTTTAGTGAAAGATTTACTAGGATTGAAAACATAGTTACTTCATTACGTAGCACGATAATGTAACGCACCCGAAAATTGCTATAGGCCTATTTTGAATGTGTATCAAACTTTTGGAATAATGTTTCTGAATCATGTAAAATTATAATATACAGTTTGCGACAAAATAAACAGTACTGGAACAGTGTAAGATTTTATTTTATTTCATTTTATTTTATTTACATAGTTTTACAAACACATGCAAGTAAAAAAGAAGCAAAAAAGTCTGCTAGACTTGGGTAAAAACCTGTTCTATATGACCTCTGTTCAATTTGAGGCAACAAACTCTTAGCATTCTTGAAGGTTTTGCATTATTTTAGTAAAGAGTGGTTGTGAGATCTTATGAGCAAAAATAATCATCTAAGATTATTGTTTTCTCTGCTGTAGTTAGCACTATGACAGCATAAACTAGCCTCAAATAAAATACTTGAACACGAATACTCGGGAACAATCAGAAGTCAGCACGCTGATCGAGAAGGCAATTACAGCTGGTTCAGTATCAGTACTGTTTATTTTGGCGCATACGACAAAAGAAATGTAGTTTTTTTTAGTTTAAGGTGATCAACTAGAATAACTATTAGCCCTTATGAAGAATATGGGATTGTTGATATAGGTAGGATCAAAGTAGGGACATAGAGAGCGCTCGGGACTTGGGGAGGATCATGACATCGTGTACCTAAAGTAACCTCTTAAATCCCTATTGAGGTTATAAAAAGGCGTCTCCCCGTTACACCTCTTATGAAAAATATGAGATTGTTGATATAGGTCGGATCAAAGTAGGGACATAGAGAGCGCTCAGGACTTGGGGAGGATCATGACATCGTGTACCTGAAGTAACCTCTTTACTCCCTATTGAGGTTATAAAAAGGCGTCTCCCCGTAACACCCTTAGAGATGTTAGATAGGGTTACAGAAAGTATGCGACAACCCATTGGTACTGGCAATAAGGGAGGTTTATGGAATCGCATGATCAGGGAAGTAGAAGTAAAGCCCGGCTCTCTAGATTCAGAGCTTTACGCTCCCATGTTGTATGAGTTACATAAAGAGAGGGTAAATATAATGAAGGAACGTACTTGAATATCTTTTGGTAATGAAAATATAGGGTAGCTATTGCATTGCATTGGCAGGGTCACTTAACCAAGGCTCTCAATGTAGGCAAAGATAGGTGTGCACCCTGGTACTGAGCCAAATGTGATCTAAAGCTACCCGTTATATTAAGGAATGGAGACGTATATTACATGTGATGATTAGAATCTGTAATGACCACTCTACTTTTATACATGGTCTTATAAAGTATTCCCTATGTGGGGATAGAGATGGGAGATATTGGAAGGGTGAAGAAGGAATATTTCGGGAGGGGGTCAGGTCCCGCATAGCTGTATACCTAAGGGCCATTCTACATGAAGCATCCCCTACATAGCAGGTATCCCCTATGTAGGGATAGAGATGGGAGATATTGGAAGGGTTAAGAAGGAATATTTCGGGAGGGGGTCAGGTCCCGCATAGCTGTATACCTAAGGCCCATTCTACATGAAGCATCCCCTACATAGCAGGTATCCCCTATGTGGGGATAGAGATGGGAGATATTGGAAGGGTTAAGAAGGAATATTTCGGGAGGGGGTCAGGTCCCGCATAGCTGTATACCTAAGGGCCATTCTACATGAAGCATCCCCTACATAGCAGGTATCCCCTATGTGGGGATAGAGATGGGAGATATTGCAAGGGGTAAGAAGGAATATTTCGGGAGGGGGTCAGGTCCCGCATAGCTGTATACCTAAGGGCCATTCTACATGAAGCATCCCCTACATAGCAGGTATCCCCTATGTGGGGATAGAGATGGGAGATATTGGAAGGGTTAAGAAGGAATATTTCGGGAGGGGGTCAGGTCCCGCATAGCTGTATACCTAAGGCCCATTCTACATGAAGCATCCCCTACATAGCAGGTATCCCCTATGTGGGGATAGAGATGGGAGATATTGGAAGGGTTAAGAAGGAATATTTCGGGAGGGGGTCAGGTCTGTCCTGATAGCTGTATACCTAAGGGCCATTCTACATGAAGCATCCCCTATATAGCAGGTATCCCCTATGTGGGGATAGAGATGGGAGATATTGGAAGGGTTAAGAAGGAATATTTCGGGAGGGGGTCAGGTCTGTCCTGATAGCTGTATACCTAAGGGCCATTCTACATGAAGCATCCCCTACATAGCAGGTATCCCCTATGTGGGGATAGAGATGGGAGATAATGGAAGGGGTAATAAGGAATATTTCGGGAGGGGGTCAGGTCTGTCCTCATAGCTGTATACCTAAGGGCCATTCTACATGAAGCATCCCCTACATAGCAGGTATCCCCTATGTGGGGATAGAGATGGGAGATAATGGAAGGGGTAAGAAGGAATATTTCGGGAGGGGGTCAGGTCTGTCCTGATAGCTGTATACCTAAGGGCCATTCTACATGAAGCATCCCCTACATAGCAGGTATCCCCTATGTGGGGATAGAGATGGGAGATAATGGAAGGGGTAAGAAGGAATATTTCGGGAGGGGGTCAGGTCTGTCCTGATAGCTGTATACCTAAGGGCCATTCTACATGAAGCATCCCCTACATAACAGGTATCCCCTATGTGGGGATAGAGATGGGAGATAATGGAAGGGGTAAGAAGGAATATTTCGGGAGGGGGTCAGGTCTGTCCTCATAGCTGTATACCTAAGGGCCATTCTACATGAAGCAATGACGGGACAACCAGTCACGGTTCTTATTTCGTATAAAACGAATCTCTCCTTCGTTTAAAAACATTTACGGGTGAGTTTGAACAGATGTGCAACTCCTTTCAAGGGAAAACGGAATTCTACCGAGTAAATGAGTTTATTTATCCAACAGACGGCGGCAGCGAATACGAGTCCGTTTGTTCTGCAGCCTGGACATTTGTATAACACATTATTATGCTGAAACTCGATTGGGGCAAATATAATGATTTGTGTTATACACATATAGGGAATGTTAGGAATAAACCAAACTAAAACCACATTAAAAAGTCTATATTTACTTCTTATAATTGAAAAACCGACAAAAGGTAAATACTGAAAGATTGCACTAAAAATCTCGCTAAACTCTAGTTTATTCACCCAGACTAGATTCGATGGCCATGTCGGATCCATCAGTAACGGCGTACACTAGAGTAAGCTGAAATACTCTGGTTGAATAAACTGGTTTTTAGTGGGATTTTTCACTATTTACCTTTGGGAAATTGTTCTCGCTAGCAAAGCTCTAATTTACGATGTGATAAATGAAAATTAAAAAATGTTTAAATATTTTCTCATAATTTTTAAATAAATAAAACCTCTAAACCACAAATAACATAAAATAACTAACTACAGTTAGTTGTATTTTTTAAATACCTCTGAAGATGATTGCTGGGCAATCGAAATGTACATAAGGTTTAAATAAATGTTATTTGTGGTTTAGAGGTTTTATTTATTTAAAAATAAACATTACGCCACAGTTGCTTCATAGTTATTTTTTCATAACTCTTTTCCAAGGTAAAATAGAAAAATTTTGTATAGCTGATTTACATAAATTATTTTCCAAATAAGAAAACGTCTTTCATACAGGCTGTCGGAAAATGTGAAGACATGTTTTAAGAATCACGCGAGAATCACAACAAACTGGACCAATGAGCAATGGTTTAAAAATACGATTAATTCATTTTCTGTCCGACAGTCATTTTGTATTCTTCAAAATATTATTAATATGACGAGAAGTGTGCGTGATATTAAAATTGAACAAAATAAGTTCAAACTCTTACTAATCACCTCTTTACTTATTACAAACTAGTTTCGGCAACAGTATCGCCTTCATCAATGATCAGCTACTGTTATAATTGAGTCTTCTGTTTGTTTACTTCCTTCTATAATTTCATTTAACTTTTTAAACTTGTAGTGCATGACACTTTATGTTAATACAGTTTTTTTTAAAAATAATAAATCAATAATTAAGTTTAATGAAATAATTTTATTTTATATGAGAGGAAAACTTTTCACAAAAGGGGCATGGTATGCAATATTGTTATTTCGTCCCATTTGGGTTAAATAAGTGATAACATAAATATGATTTCATAAAACAGCTGGTTTTATGTTATAGGTGTTGTGGTAAAACAGCTGTTTCAAATGCATAAGCTATGTGACATAATTTATATTAATTGTAATTACTTAATAAAAAGTTACCAAAATAAAATTTTTGTATTGACCTAAGTAAAAATTTACTTTAAAACTTTTTTTTGTTTATATTACTTGTTTAGTATTTATGTTTGTAAATTATTCTCAAAAAGCATTCAACATCGTTAACTTTAAGTAAAATTTTAGATCTAAGTATTATGTGTCCAGGTCATTTTTTTAACATTCATGCGTTTGTCATTTTCTAAAGGTTTCATCTACATTTTTCGACCACCCTGAAACTACTGGAAATATTGTATTTAAAGTCCATAAATAATGTTAAACCCCAAAGTCGTACGTATATATCCGGTACAAATTGTGTTCCTAGTGGTGTTTTATGGCTTTTATTCAATTCTTCTTGATTAGCTTCCCACCTAACGCAATAAGGGTGTGATTCACAACTATGTATGTACTTTAACGTTTGAAAGCGGTCCCTCCGAACCTGCCCCAGCACGTAGGGCGTTGAACCTTCCTCAGTCTAAACCCAACCTAAATACTGCACGTTATTACATTTCCTCGTAGAGATTTCCCAGAGGAAATCCAACACCACCTATTGCACACGCAACCGAATTAAGTTTTCCGTTTTTCAAAAACAAAAATCGTGTTGGATATACAAGTAATGGCTGTACAATGACTAACTCGTACTTCAGTAAGTGAAATTCCTCAGGATAGCAAATTTGTTGATCAATCGTATCACTCAAGGTTAAATACTCTATGTGCCAAAATAAACATTACTGAAACTGAATCAGCTGTAGTTGCCTTCTCTCAGACATAGAGTATTTATTGCTCGTTATTTAATAGACTTCAGGAGATTTTGTTGTGCCTTATAGTTCACAAGGGTTTCAGCAAGATGGTGGAACTAGCCACACTGCCTTAGACAACATTGTTTTCCTTCAAATACTTTTGCCAACCACCTCATCTCCCTTAGAACAAACTTTCACTCCACAGTCCACTCCTCCGATCTACCATACCACCTGATCACTACGTCTGAAGAAGAAGATTTTCCGTGGTGACCCACCAACCACCATCGTCCAATAACAGGAAAAATAACCATGTGTATAACGAGCATCAAACAACCCCTTTTCACCAAAATGTGCAAAACCTTCAAGAAAGGTACGAGAATCGCCTCATAATGAACTCAGGTCATGTAGAACATGTTTATACCCGAGTCTAACCGATTTAGCTTCTTTTTACTTTTATTTTCTGTAAAACTATGTAAATATGATAAAATTAAATTTAAAAAAATCTTGCAACTGTGGCGCATACGGTACATCGCTACAATTCTACTATTTTAAATTGGAATTCTGACAAACAGTTGGGTTTCCCTATTTTAATCGATATTAATCTTGTATAACTAGAAGCTCTGAATTTGCGCACCAATATATGTCGAAATATTACTCGAACAACCTTTAACCTCTATACGCCAAAATAGTGGACGGTTCTGTTGTAAGTCTATGTACGGTTTGCATCAGTGTTTGACTTTTTCTGTTTACTGGACTTACGATTTAATTGTTTTAAAATAATTACAACACATTGTTCAATACTGTAACTATAATACATTCATTCATTATATTGCCATATATTTTTAATTAATTTCTTTATGTACATTTTTCCTTGAATACATACAAGGACTAATAGTAATATGTAACCAGAAGGCGAATTTTGTATGTACTGTATTTCATACATACTCTTAGAATATTCACTTAATGTAGTGATGAGTACAGTCTGTTGCCAATATTGGACACAGTGCAAGTTCAATATCTCGAACCTCGTTTGGTCGAAACATACGTTGTAACTTCAAAGTGGAGGTAGCGAGCTTGCGTGGGCCGATATATATATATATATCATATAATTAACAAATTGATCTAGGTTGCCACTGGCGACCAAGTACAGTTTTAATTTAATATTTGTTTCCTTTGAATAAGTTGTGAATGTCTTTAGTTCTCTCTGAAGTTCAACTTTTATCATGCACTGTGTACAAAGATATTACGGAATATGATCTTGTCGTGCGTGGTTTAACGTTGAGCAGAAGTAGGTTATGCAACAGGCGGGGAAAACGAGTTGAACCAAATAAAACATTTACCTCAGTATATCGAGTTGCAGTATCGATATGTTTCTATTTATGGGAAGTCGATATTGCGAACGGAAAATCCTTTACGACGAGGTGAAAATTTGCGTTCAATTTAGAACCAAAATACCGGAATGTGATTTCCTTTGTTTCGTAACAAAAATGTGTAGTCTTGGATCTTTCCCAAAAAGAAAGTAGAATTACTGTTGTATTAAAATGTTCGTTACTCCATAAAAACGATCGAATGAACGCATTTATTTTGAAGCAGTATAGCCAGCAAGTTTTATTACTTTTTCTGTGTTTTTCAAGACTGTCTACATCACCAAGCATAATTTGCAACAAAATATCAGTGATGTTTTACTTTTTTATAAATACCCTCAAGTACTTTGGTTTAAAATTGTTTCTATAACAAACTACACAATTGAATAATGTGACTCCACCCGCTGCTTGGCTATGTGGGTTAGTTTATCTGGACATGCATTAACTTTAAAAGTTTAAGTCGAGCTCCCCTTAAAAAGTCTCTACCTGCCACAAATAAATTCAACAGACACGGAAAAGTATCGCATCTTGAGACAGTTATACATTTGTCTTTGAGAGTTTTCTCAACAGTCTTATCTGACTTTTAAAAGTAATTTTTGTTTAACTGAGTGGATTAAACTTGTTCTTAAGGGAAACAAATCTTTAAACACATTCTAATAAATGCGAGGGAGGATATTTTTTAAGATTCTATTGATTGCATTTTGCTTTTTCAAAAAATTATCGTAAGAAACTATGATACCTTTTGGGCCCTTGAAAATGTAATCGCGTATCTGTCAAGGGGTTTTATTTCCTATGGTACGTAGATTTAATGGTCAAAACCGTACTTACAATATATAAGCTATGCGCGGGCGCACACAAACATACATACATGCATATTTGTGTATATATATATATATATATATTATAACTTGACTTTTGTTATAATTAAATTTATTTTTAAATGTTATTTATTTACCTTACCTGTAATGTCACACCTTCAGGTTTATGAAAGAATTAACAATCTTATCAATTTTTAAACATCACGCATTTATTTTCTTCAATTAACTCTACACATTATTCCAAATTTATATTAATATTTTGCAGTGACAGGCTTGATATCTTAACTAAAATTACAATCATAAAAGGTGGACTTCTAAGGCTTTAGATTTCTAATAGAATAACATTTAAAAAACAGTATTAAAAATTTATTCTTGCTCTCGGGGTCGCTATTACGGGAACTTGCTTTTAAATTAGAAATGGTGACTAGAATAATTTTTATAAATTTTGATGAACTTAAAAATTGTTTTAAACTAAAAGATAGATGTCTGTTGGCTACACTTATTTTCAAATATACTTATTGTTCTGAAGAGTCCCTGGAATCCTGGCTTGTTCACTTCAGTGCTTACACTAAAAAAAAAAACTTACTTTATATTTCAAAAAAAAACTTTTACGTCGCACTTTACTAAATTTTACTTATAAAAAAAACTCTACTTAATTTAACAAAATTCTCCCTTTACAACACTTCCATCCTTGTCCCCACCAACCTGTCTTCCTCCTCCGAGACTCTCCACAAAACTTCCTCTAAACTCCCGATCATTTAGCTTTTATGAAATTCCTAATCTCTCCTACTACCACCAATACGTTCTTTGTAAGTTTCCCACAATTCTACAATTAGCTAAACCTAACGGTACACGGTTAATTCCCCAGGCTATATCGGCCGCTGGATTTCCCGTCTTAACCACTATGGACCCTTCTCTATTGTCTATTTGCCGGACTCAACTTATAGCTTTCCTGGAAAGGATAACAACTTGGTACCTGCTTTGTCCGCCTAGAAAACTATTTGTGTCTTTCTTTGCTAAATCCTATAGATGATTTATTTTCGCAACTAACTTAATTTAATCTAAAGCCTCGTACTTTATGTTATAATATATATATATATCATTTGCACTTTAATGCATTTAAAGCAGAATCTTACTTGGTATATATGCGAGTTGATTTTCGAGGACTTTAATCCATAAAATAGAACAGTATCGGTATAACACTTGACAATTAACATCCCACGCTCCTGGGAACTACAAGAAGCCGTTGCTCTCAGTTGATACTCGAAAATGAGAATACGTAATTAAAGTCCTCGAAAATCGACTCGCAAATATACCAAGTAAGATTCTAGTAAGTTCATTAAAGTGTAAGTGCTAACTGAATATAAGGAAACAGTGTTGCAAGTTGAATATATATATATATATATATATATATATATATATATATATATATTCAACAATATAGGCTATTAAAATATAAGAATATTTATTAATTTATATTCAAAGCTTTTCGTTGGTAAACAGTATCAACATCATCAGGAATGAAAATTACAATAATGTAAGCTATAGGCCTAAAACATATGTTAATTTAGAAATAGAATTGTTGCTAAATTTATACAAATTTGCCAAATTTATTTTGTTGCTGTAACATTATAGACATTGAATATAGTATCAAATTTAGAATGTATTTGTATTTGTTCTTTTATTAATTTGTTATTATTATTGTGTTTATATATTTCGAATGCTTCATATATATTCATTCTTAATCCCTTATTAATTTCTTTTATAAGTTTCATATATTCTATATTTGGAAATTGGTGCTTATTATTAATACAATGATTTGCGAAATTTGATTTATATATTTCTGGATTAATATAGGCATTCAAATGTTCTTTATATCTTTCTTTTAAGTTTTTCTTGGTTAGACCTATATTAGCTTTATTACTATTTTCGCATTCTAATTTATAAACACCACCTTTTTCATGCATATTAATTGTTTTATTATTGTTATTTATTATGTTTATTATTTTGTTATTAGTTATGTATGCAATTTTGATATTTGTATTTTTAAATAATTTTGTGATATTTTTATTTCATGGCCTATAAATAAAAATGAAGTCCATATTGTATTATTATTACTATTGCAAACTAAATTATTATTTTGTTTATTAAAAATATTATAATTAAGTTTGTCAACAGTTTTCTTTATATAACCGTTTTCTAATGCAATTTGATAAATTGTGTTTTTTTCTCTTATTTTATTTTCTTCATTCATGGGTATTTTATGCATTCTATATAATGAGTTATATAAAGCAGCTGTTTTTTGATTATATGGATGATTAGAATTATTTTGTATAATTTGGTTTGCTAAAGTTGGTTTACGGTATATCATATATTCAAATTTTTAATTTTTTCTTATTATTGTTAAATCTAGAAAATTTATTTTGTTATTTGTTTCAATTTCATAAGTAAATTTGATTTTATTATTAATTTTATTTATTTTATCAAACATATTTGTTAAATTTATATTATTATTGTTTGATATATACATTCCATCATCTACATAGTGAACATTATTGTGAATTTCATTCCTGATGATGTTGGTACTGTTTACCAACGAAAAGCTTTGAATATAAATTAATAAATATTCTTGTATTTGAATATCCTATGTTGTTTTAAATTATTAAACAAGAAAACGTATTTTATATTTATATATATGTATATATATATATATATATATATATATATATATATATATACATATATATATGTATATATATATATATATATATATATATATATATATTTAATAAATTTAAAATATTTCAAAAACAAGAACACTTTTAATGAATATTTTTATTCAAAGCTTTTCGCCGATAAAATAGTATCAGCATCTTCAGGAAAATAATTATCTAGTAAAATACTTTTACAAAATTAAATCGTATGTACTACAAAGAATCATATGTTTATAAGTATTGCACTTTATGTAAATTTTTCTATAACATCAATGACTTTATAAATAGTTTGGTGCCTTGATCTCACTTGAATTTGTTCATCAATTAATTTGTGAACATACACACACACACACACACACACACACACACACACATATATATATATATATATATATATATATGTATGTATGTATGTATGTATATGCGTGTAGGATTTGCGTATGTGTGTGTGTATGTGTGTGTGTGTGTGTGTGTGTGTGTGTATGTGTGTGTGTGTGTGTGTGTGTGTGTGTGTGTGTGTGTGTGTGTGTGTGTGTGTGTGTGTGTGTGT
>JBAIZL010000001.1:225048007-225085507 GCA_036971475.1 Prosapia bicincta | reverse complement strand
TGTTTTTTAAGTCTAAAGTTATTTCTAATTTTCTTCATTTTACTATTATTTACCCTAGTTTTAATATTATTATTATGCTTTAAAATTTTATACATATAAATTTAGCCAATTATTTAACCAGGTTAGGTTTGATTCTGGTATTCTGTACAATTACCCTGATTCTTTGCATCGGCCATTCTGGCCGCTGCAATACGTAAATAAGAAGTTGCTGGGGCGGGATTTTCGCATTACCCGAGGAGAAAAACGATTACGCGAGGTTATAAATGCGTCACCCGCTATAAGCCCACGAGAATATACGTGCAAAACCCTATCCCGAAGCTGTATTTAACGCAGATGTATCACGGGCAAAGTGTGTTATTGGGCTTCCGCTAAGCCGCTCCCGGCCCGAGGATGCGTCGCGCACAGACGCAATACGAATCTAAAAGAGCCGGATTAAGCACACTTTATACCGTAATAGTATTCTGTGCTTAGGTTTCCTATTCAATGGCTTGGCCGATCTAATGCGAGCTAATAAAATCCTACAGAAACTGTTTCTATAGTAGACGCGGATGGAGTTACAACATGGTAGAATATTTCGGTGGTTTTAGTTTCCTTTGATAGAGATATTAAAAAGAATCTATTAATAAAAATGTTAAATTTGTTTTGTTACTAAAATGTAATCTATCTTCAACACTTTTAAACCCCACTTTATGAGCGACTGTAGTTAAATTACAGTTTAGAATTTCTTGTTATACACAATGATGGCTACTGCGTCAGTGAAACCAATATTTGTAAACTTTTTACTATAGGTGTTTGTTCGTTGTTATTTGATTAATTACACATTTATTCGACTAGTTGTAAGCAATAATCTTACTGTTATATAAACATTAAATCAAACGAATATATTTAATATCAAACTGATATTTAATTAAACTGATACATTTAATGTCAGGCTGATATTTAATTAAATGCCGAAACACTATTTAATGGTTATTGACATTTAATAAAACCAATATATTCAATGTGAAACTGTGATTTAACCATAACCAATGTATTCAATGTCAAATTAACATTTAATCGAACTACTATTTCAATATCAAACTGGCGTTTATTGAAACCAATACATTTAAAGTCAGAACGTCATTTAATCAAACCAATACATTCAATGTGAAACTGACATTTAATCAAACCAATACATTCAATGTCAAAACGACATTTAATCAAACCAATACATTCAATGTCAAACTGAGATTTAATCAAACCAATACATTCAATTTCAAAACGACATTTAATCAAACCAATACATGTAATGTCAAACTGAGATTTATTCAAACCAATACAGTCAATGTCAAAACGACATTTAATCAAACCAATACATGTAATGTCAAACTGACATTTAATCAAACCAATACATATAATGTCAAACTGAGATTTAATCAAACCAATACATTCAATGTCAAAACGACATTTAATCAAACCAATACATATAATGTCAAACTGAGATTTAATCAAACAACACATTCAATGTCAAAACGACATTTAATTAAACCAATACACGTAATGTCAAACTGACAATTAATCAAACCAATACATATAATGTCAAACTGAGATTTAATCAAACCAATACATTCAATGTCAAAACGACATTTAATCAAACCAATACACGTAATGTCAAACTGACATTTAATCAAACCAATACATTCAATGTCAAAACGATATTTAATCATACCAATACACGTAATGTCAAACGGACATTTAATCAAACCAATACATATAATGTCAAACTGAGATTTAATCAAACCAATACATTCAATGTCAAAACGACATTTAATCAAACCAATACATGTAATGTCAAACTGACATTTAATCAAACCGATACATTTAATGGGAAACTGACATTTAATCAAACCAATACATTCAATGACAAAACGACATTTAATCTAACCTATACATGTAATGTTGAACTGGCATTTAATAAAACCAATAATTTTTTTCAAAAGCAAAAGAAACAACAACATTGCGTAGCTCATCTTTAAAGACATAACTAACTTTACATATTAGTCTGAAAATAGATGAACACAAAATGTTGAAATAAATAATTTAATGATAAAGACATCATCAAACAGGTACTTTACTGTAAAATAAAGCTCAGACGTGAAAAACAATCGCATCAAACCGTAAAAGCTGACAAACTTTATGAAGCCATAACATGATCAGTGTCTCCCAACCCAAGATCACTGCTATCTCTTTGTTGGTACGTTTAGCTTAGTGTAGATTTTTAAAACCAAAGGGAAAGGATCGAAGGCAGATTGTCCCGGTTTTATAGTATCAGCACTAAAGATTTATCGCGGTGTTTTCCCAGCTAGGGTTGGCAAGTGATGGAGTTCCACAAAGGTGTGCAGTGGCAAAACTTTGAGTCGCGGCAAGTGTTGCCTTACTTTACGCCGTCCTTTGGGTGTGTTCTGTATAAAAGATGTAATATATATAGCTCGTATGTGGATATGGTTGAGATGACATTAATTATACATAGGGAAACATCTGACCTAATATTGGCACCTCTCATGTCACTTGCTGTTATATCGTAACACCTATTTGTAAGTTATACTCACAGGATAAGTTTAAAGAACCTACTACCAACACTACTCACAGATACTCTAACGCAGTAGGCGTGTTATAGCACTTAACAGAATGTCCCCACTTGAAACTTATAGTAGCGCTGACCTTACGTGTCCGCAAGTCTGTCGTAGTATGGCGTCCGCACAACAGAAGCAAACATTGCTATGCTAATCAACAAGATGGAGCGCCATCAAGGGGCTATTCTTCCATCTTAGAGCGCCACCAAGGTGGCCCAAGGCAGTGGGCAGTTCCCTGAATAACAATTTGCCTCATCGTTGAATGATAGGGCACACGCGGGATAGGGTGCCTCTTAGGCATGACACACTGTCCTCGAGCGATGTGTCGGAATACGCCTAGAAATTTGTTTAATTTGTTAAGATAAACCTCCTGAAAATATCTACTCACAGCATCTACTTGCAACACCTGGTCTTACAACACAGAACTTACAACACCAAACTCACGCATCTACTACACCTGCTTAAAATACTTACTATCATTATCACTCGGAATATCTATCGTAACAGCTAACTCACGACAGCTGCTCTCTGCACCTGCTCATCGTACCTATTCGCAACAACTATTAGCAATCCTTCATCGCAACACCTACTCACAACACCTGCTCTTACAACACAGCAAATTACAGCACCTATAACACCTGCTAAAATGCCTAATTCAACACCTACTATCAAATCACTTACTCGGAATATCTATCGTAACAGCTAACTCACGACAGCTGCTCTCTGCACCTGCTCATCGTACCTATTCGCAACAACTATTAGCAATCCCTCATAGCAACACCTACTCACAACACCTGCTCTTACAACACAGCATTTTCTACATCTTAATTACAGCACCTATAACACCTGCTAAAATGCCTAAATCAACACCTACTGTCAAATCACTCACTCGGAATATCTATCGTAACAGCTAACTCACGACAGCTGCTCTCTGCACCTGCTCATCGTACCTATTCGCAACAACTATTAGCAATCCTTCATCGCAACACCTACTCACAGCACTTGCTCTTACAACACAGCATTTTCTACATCTTAGTTACAGCACCTATAACACCTGCTAAAATACCTAATTCAACACCTACTATCAAATCACTTACTCGGAATATCTATCGTAACAGCTAACTCACGACAGCTGCTCTCTGCACCTGCTCATCGTACCTATTCGCAACAACTATTAGCAATCCTTCATCGCAACACCTACTCACAACACCTGCTCTTACAACTCAGCATTTCAACACCTCAATTACAGCACCTACAACACCTGCTTAAAATACCTACTATAATCATCACTCACTCACAATATCTATCGTAACTTGTAACTCACAATACCGGCTCACAGCACCTACTCGTAATACCTTCTCGCAATATCTTACTCACAATTCACAAAAGATCAATAAACACCTTATAAACACCGTCTTAGTCAGACGCTCATAGAAGATGTTAAAGAAAATAATCCTCGTATTTTCGTGAACAAATAAATAAGGAAACACATTAACGGTAATGACATTAAAGTAGTGTAGTTAGAGATATTTTTGTGTGCCATTTTAATTCGATCAGTGAGACACCTGACGACAAGCTAGTGTACGGTAATAATTCATAATAAAAAAAGGGAAAAACATTTGTGCATTTAAAGTTTTTTTATAAACAATTCAGATTTTTGTTTAATAATTGTGATTTTTATTTCAGGTAATGGGGACTTATTCCATCCAATGAATGTAAAAATAATTACCTATTTATTACTAAACATTTGTTATACAGGTCAAAATAAATACTTAAATAAAGAATTGTTTATAATTGTAGTGCAAAAACATAAATTTTCCAGTTAAATTTTTCGAAGCACAGATCGTTCGGTATTTTTCTCTGTTTCACTGGAGCCGAGAGAAGGGAGCTGCGCATATAGCGTGTCTAACCCTCATCCCGCTACATCCCAGCATATTTGATGACTTGTTAAAACAAGTCATTAAGTCCCAAGCTTATCCGAATATTGCTTGGGTTTTGTTTTGTTTAACTTTACCCACTCCTACGTGAATTAAGCGTTTTCATTTCCCTGCTTCCTGTTGTGATGTTTTCGGTCAGTTTTATTATCAATACCAAATTGTTTTTATAGCATAATTATACTACTGTCATCACACTAGCCTTCAGAATGATGTGTTTTTATGTTTAAATTATTTACCTAGTCTATACTTGTTCACTTAATACGGATGTCTAAATATTTCATTGAGTTATTTCACTTGTATATTTAAGTTTGTACGAACTCAACAACAGCGTTCTATGAAATATGTTCAGTGGTTATCAAATCAAGTGAAACTATGTTTTAATAAAAACGTCAAATTTTCGAGTGCTATTACTCGTTTGAAATACATTGGTAAGTCACTATTACTCTTCAGAAACATATTTGCTATTACTCGTTCGAAATACATTGGTAAGTCACTATTACTCTTCCGGAACATACTTGCTATTACTCGTTTGAAATACATTGGTAAGTCACTATTACTCTTCAGAAACATATTTGCTATTACTCGTTCGAAATACATTGGTAAGTCGCTATTACTCTTCCGAAACATACTTGCTATTACTCGTTCGAAATTCATTGGTAAGTTACTATTACTCTTCCGGAACATACTTGCTATTACTCATTCGAAATACATTAGTAAGTCGCTATTACTCTTCGGAAACATACTTGCTATTACTAATCTAGAGTATTGTATAGGTATATCGGGGAACTATTTGGAGAGACAAAATAATAACGCCTGAAATATATTGGAGGACTATTACTCATCCGAAATATATTTGCTATTATTCGTTTGAAATTTATGTAGAAGAACTATTGGAAGGGACAAATAAAAACTAGTCTGAAATATATTGTGGGGGTTCTATTGCTCTTCCGGATTATTTTCGCTATTATTCATCTGAAATATATTTTGGGAGACTATTTGAAGGACAAATAGTAACTTTTCTAAAGTAGGCCTATATGGGGGGATTCACTATTACTCGTTCGAAATAGTTCGGTGCACACTATTATTCGTTCGGAATATGAAAAATAACTGTCATCGCTAATAATATTGTGGAATAAATCAGGTTAGTCGCTATTACTCGTTTGGAATACATTTGGGAGCGCTATTATTCATCCTGAATATATCATGGGACGCTATTACTCATCCTGAATATATTGTAGGACGCTATTAGTCTATTTTAATATACTGGCTAAAGACTTCTTTTTGCTACCAGTGACCTATTTAAGTACAAAAATGCATAAAGGCTGTAAATCAACCCGCGTGATATAAATCCGCTCGTGTGAAATCAGGTGAATAAACTCTTCCGGGATTAGAGTGAATAAGAAAATGTTTTTATTATTTTTGCGAAATTGGATATTTTACTCTCTGTAGTTTTTTTTAACAAATTAACAAACAGTACGACCCATATGAAATATACTCTCTTATAAGTTATTTTAAAATATAAAGAAACAAGGAAATGACACATTTTATCCACCAAGTATACGTCAAGTGTTATAAGTTGGCACTTGGCTCTTAGTTAAAAATTGTGTATTTGTCGGCTAGAAAACATTAGGCATTGTCGTCATCCATCATAGGGGTAATAAGTCGTGTTTACCCGTCCTAACTCTTAGACGATCCTATTTACCGTGAACGCCCTATTTACATTTGTTGTTATTTATACTATACATTAAAAACTATTAATATGAAAAAAATAATGAACTAACACTATAAGTCGGAGGGAGTTCAACGGTCAATATTTTTGAAAATGACCTACGAGCACCTCCATCCTCCCCTGGTCCTCGGCTTCTCGACAAAGTCCAGAGCCCTTAAGTGCCAGCTTTTATAATTTTGTTATGATTTAGGATCGAAGACTCAAAAACTGTATAACTTAATTTAAATCAACATGTTTACATTTACAACATGTTTTTATACATTAACCGCCTTAATTTCTCTCCTCTCGCCTCTCCCTTCCCTTCTTCATGTTCACCTTCTCCTTTCTTTTCTTCTCCTAATCTTCTTCTCTATGTTTACCCTCAAACGGAATGCGTGAACTTGTAAGTTTCCGTAAGCAGCTTCACATTTACTGTCTTTTATGCCCTACGTGAAATAAAAATGGAATTTGTTCTGTAACACTTTACCGAAAGTTTTTTTCAAATTATTTGATAATTTTAAATCATTGTTGTAACTTTTGTAGAAATTTTCCTTCTTATAGGAAAACTTTTTTTATTTTCTCAAAAAAATATTATGTTTTTCCATTTTAAAAATATGTAAACAAAACAAGCACAAGCACTTATGCTATGTATTCCACATGTTCAAGCATATGTTAAAATCTGTTAAATATGTAAGACAGTGTATTATTATATTTTTGCATAACCTTTATACAAACTGTTATAGACTATATTAAAATCGTAAATGTTATTGTTCTAAAGTTATAATAAGTCACTTGTTTATATTTGCGATAAAATGCTTCTGCAAGTAAATATTTTTCATAAAATGTTGCTTTCAAGTTGAACACTCTTGTTGAATTATTCAAATCCGTCCGCAGCCAGCTTACACGGAAATTTATTAACCATTTGTTCCATTTCCCCCATATTAAACCCAAGCAATTCCAGCACATTTTTATTGAACACAATTGTAATAAATAAATATTTTGCAATTTACACGAAATGTTTGTAATTATAGTCGTGTTAACTTTTGCCGCTGCGGCGCTGGATAAAACGGACACTTTTCTTGTTTCTACATTGTTTCTTGTTTGGCCGTATTAATTAGAACCCTTGAAAAGAAAATGGCTACAGGTAAACGTTAACTCTTTATTTGCATTTAAATTACATTTCCGTTTATACGTGTTACACAAAATCAAAATGTTTCTCGCACAAAGTCATTCTTCTGTTTGCAAAGCGTTTGTGAATAGAATAGAGAACCGGGACTAACATTGTTTCAGCTAAATTTCTATACATCATCTTCTTAATTACTTTTACAATTTAAAATAAACCGTGAGAAATAATTTTGTTATAAGTAAAATTAAATTGTAGTTAAATTCGCCGTTGTGTAGTAAAAATTAATTTATTTTAACATAAAATAAAACTTTATGATTTCTATTCCAAATAATTGTGTAGTTTTATCAACGTAACATAAATATTACAATTCCCTTTTTCAGAAATTGTTCATTTTCCTGAAAGACTGAACCTTCTTATAGACTTAACTTTTATCACAATATTGTTTTCCCAAACGTCTTGTAAAGGTCACATGTTTTATGGAAGAACCTTCTATCGAAATTGTTTTTTCTGTTCGTTTCCGAAAATTACACTACTTATAGACAGTTTTTAAATTACGATTAACCTTTTCAAGAGCACTCCCGAATATACTCGATCCCGATCGTTGCGCGATGTACGTACGAGAGTACTCGGTTTGATATTTCTTCTGTCAGAGCATACCCGATTATATTCTTTTCTGTCAAATGGCATTGCTGCACTATCTATTGGTCAATATTTGAACTTCTTTTGTATTAGTTAAGCCATCTATTGGTCAATATGTGAATTTCTTTGGTGTCATTTGCTAGGTCATCTGTTGGTAAATAATTGATTTTTGATCAGATAGCTAACATTTCATGTTTGTCTGACAAGAAATATTTGTATGTAATCATGCTAAAGCTGTAATATTTCATTTATAATTGTAAATCAAGCCTAATTCTGAACATATTTTCTATTTACTCAGTTTTGTTTATGTTATAACTAAATTATGGTTCTATAGTGTTAGCGTGAATATTTAGTAAGCAGTTAGTTATTAGTGAACATATTTTTGTGTGATAGTAAGCCTAATTATTTTACTGTGTGGAAGTATAATTGTTGTTTTTTCTGTAATGAAAATTGATAATAGTTCTCTCAGGCGCTGTAAAATAGTGTTCCACATATTTATTGGGAAAAAACAGGACCATTAACAATAAAAATAGGTAATTTTGATACTTTAAAATCTGGCCTAAAGCAAGAAATAAATGCAAATCCTGATCCTACTGAATTGGACGGATTTTTGGAATTTTTTGGTGGAGACTTGATTCAACATATTTGCAATCAAAATAAACTAATCTTTAAAGAAATTTAAGAAAGAATTTTAAAAATTATTTTTGATGAATAAATAAGGGTTTTATAGTTCGTTTAAGTTTTATTTATTATTTGGAATATAAAACATTTTATTATCTGAAAATCGTGAAAATATTAAGCAAATAGAAAAACTTGCTCCAGCAGATTCCGCTAGTATTGAAAAAACCTGCTACTGAAAAGGTTTTAAATAATATTACTAACGATCGCCGTCGCACCTATTCCTAGATTCGGCCGTCCTTGTTAACTTTACATCTGTGTGTTTCCAGCACTGCCAAGTCTCTTAGAACGCACTCACAGATGAATATCATTCACTGTTTTATGAGAAATTATGAATTCGAATATTTTAATTTTGCTTAGTAGGGTTGTTTTAATTTTTGTAGAAAACATTTTGTTTTTATGAAGAGAAAAACATTTCTGTAACGTTACCGTTACATTTCTCTTGATTAAAGTTATTTTTTAAAATATTTTCCGACTTCTCCGCACTGCGTCCTCAATTACAAACACAGGTTTTTGTCGTTATTTCCTCACAAATCAGTATAAGTAGTTGCTTCAGCGGTTTCTGAAGCAATAGAGTTTGAAGATAAATTAATAGTTCTGTATGAGTGTAGCTCGTATTTTTGCGAAGAATTATTTGTTACGTCAGGAAGATATTTCGCCCGAAATAAACGTATCCTACAGGGATTACAGAGAACTGTCAGCTCGCTATTTTTCCGAAACAGTAGATTTATGAAGAGAATTCTGTTTGATTAAGGACTCTGTGTTAGAGATGCAGGAGAGTAAATACATTGATTTACGTTGTGGTTTTATATTATTTTTATATTATATTTTATATTACTTGCATTATTGTTTTCTTTTATAACGGTTTTATGTGTTTTGTAGTATTTTTTAAATTTAATTATGTACCTATTTTGATTTATGAGTGTTATTGAATTATTTACTTTACATTATTTGTATTACTTTGTATTATTTGTGTTATTGCATTTTTTATTAGTTGTATAATTTTTGCGTGTTATTTGTATTATTATTTTGACAAATATTTTTAAATGTTTTTCATTGTTTGTATTATATTCAGAAATGTTTGTATTATTATTTGCATTATTCACTTTCTTTTCGTTTTCTCTATATTTCTCAATGTTAACATAATTTCAATTTCTTTTATCTTTTACCAGATCTTCTTCATCCTGTGTTCGACTCTATTAAAACGTTCACCCTTGTCGTTGTTCTTATCGTTCACTGTGATTCGTCTCATCTTCTTCAGGATATTTTCCGAGTGATGAATAATTATTGATACATAAAGAATCATTAGCAGTTGCTACATCAGCTACTGTGCTCCATTAGCTAGATCAATGTTCTCCCGTCGCTAGTTTTCTGTGCTTTATTCGCTATTTAACTGTTCTCCAGTCGCTAGTTCACTGTTCTCTAGTTACTTGTCACTGCTCTCATGTAGCTAGTTTGCTGTGCTCCGGTTGCTAGTTCACTGTTCTCCAATCACTTGTCACTGCTCTCCAGTCGCTAGTTTGTTGTGCTCCGGATGCTAGTTCACTGCTCTCTAGTTACTTGTCACTGCTCTCATGTAGCTAGTTGTTGTCCTCCTGATGCTAGTTCACTGTTCTCTAGTTACTTGTCACTGCTCTCATGTAGCTAGTTGTTGTGCTCCGGATGCTAGTTCACTGCTCTCTAGTTACTTGTCACTGCTCTCATGTAGCTAGTTGTTGTGCTCCTGATGCTAGTTCACTGTTCTCTAGTTACTTGTCACTGCTCTCATGTAGCTAGTTGTTGTGCTCCGGATGCTAGTTCACTGCTCTCTAGTTACTTGTCACTGCTCTCATGTAGCTAGTTGTTGTGCTCCGGATGCTAGTTCACTGCTCTCTAGTTACTTGTCACTGCTCTCATGTAGCTAGTTGTGCTCCTGATGCTAGTTCACTGATCTCTAGTCACTTGTCACTGCCCTCTAGTCGCTTATTTGCTGTGCTCTGATCACTAGTATTTTTTGCTTTCTTTTGTATTAATATTCCAGATTAATTTAATGACTACCATTATAATATTATTTGTTTATTGTAGATGGTTTTCAATCTTTTTTATAAACTGTTTCCTGTAAACCTTTGTTTTGTGATAATTGTTACATTTGAATGAGAATTAGTTGTAAGTTAACAGTCGCGTTGTTTGTAGATTACTAATTTGAAAGTCTTATATATATATATATATATATATATATATATATATATATATACATATATATATATATATATATATATTCATAGTTTGTTGACAATGAATTAGCGAGATTAAAACTAAAGTAATGAGACCTCCTACTGTGTACTGAATTTTTTTTAAAACCAAATAGAAATTTTCAAATTTCTTTTAAATACAAATACCTAACCCGTATCCAAGAAGTACAAGTTTCTCTGTGTAATATTTTTCTTTTTCATTATGTAAAGTGTTTGCAAAGTTGTATCGTAAAGTGCAGCCAAGTAAAAAAGTTTCTCTGCTGCAGAAAGCAAACGTTAATAAACTAACAGCTTTACTCAACTAAAGTCTTTATTTACTGCCCTTTATAAACAACTGCAAGAAATAAGTTGGCGCTGAGCGCTTTTACAATTGAATTTTTTGCAACACCATACACGAATATTTATTATTCATTTAAAGTTTTGCAAGTGACTGCAAATTCCATACAAACATATTACAATGTATAGTAGCCCCTTCAGAAAGTGTACACGCAAATTAATTTACGTCCGTGTTGTTTTATTGCATATAAAAAATGAATTAAAACTGTTTCAATATTATTAAATAGAAATAAAATACCGTAAAAATGTAATGAAATTCATGTACCAAAAAAAAAAATATTTGAAGCATTATTATATTCTGTACATTTTATACCCTATATATATATATATATATATATATATATATATATATATTTTTTTTAACAACATAGGTTATTCAAATACAAGAATATTTATTATATTATATAAATTAATAAATATTCTTGTATTTGTATAACCTATGTTGTTTTAAATTATTGAACAAGAAAACGTATTATATATATATATATATATATATATATATATATATATATATATATATATATATATATGTATATATATATATATATATATATATATATATATATATATATATATATATATATATAGACTATATATATATATGTACTATATATATATATATATATATATATATATATATATATAAAACTAAGTCAAAATACAAATAAAAGAATTATAATTTAATTTACAATTCAAAGCTTTTCGTTATCTAATAGTACCAACATCATCAGGAATATTAAACAATTGTTTAATATTCCTGATGATTTTGGTACTGTAAGTCAACGAAAAGCTTTAAATTGTAAATTCAATTATAATTCTTGTATTTGTATTTTGACTTAGTTCTTTATTAATACACAAGAATACATATTGCGATATATATATATAAGAGAATAAATATATTCATTAAAAGTATTCTTGTTTTTGAAATATTTTTAATTTATTATATATATATATATATATATATATATATATATATATATAACAGTAGTTACAAATACAAGAACAATTGATTAATCATACAATTCAGTGAATTTAATTCACAAGAATACATATATTATTGTGTATATACATATTAACAAACATTATCAAGTGTTAATATATTACATTAGTGCAACTAATGTTTGATTAAAACAATTAGGTATCAATTACATTTACTAAATTATTAATTAATATAAAAGTAAATATATATGAAAATTTATTCTTTAAGAATATACTACCTTGTTTTATTTATAAAAGAACATGTTTATAAAGTGTTTCAAATATAGGGCTATTTCAAAAAAATTAATCTAATTTATTTTTGTTTAGAAAATCTCTGACTAATGAATCTATGGACGTAGTTGTGTAGTTATGTGATAAGACCGAATTTATAAATATGAAGATAAATATATTTAGGTTCTATATAAATATGAAGATAAATATATTTAGGTTCTATATAAATATGAAGATAAATATATTTAGGTTCTATATAAATATGAAGATAAATATATTTAGGTTCTATATAAATATGAAGATAAATATATTTATCTTCTATATAAATATGAAGATAAATATATTTAGGTTCTATATAAATATGAAGATAAATATATTTAGGTTCTATATAAATATGAAGATAAATATATTTAGGTTCTATATAAATATGAAGTTAAATATATTTAGGTTCTATATAAATATGAAGATAAATATATTTAGGTTCTATATAAATATGAAGATAAATATATTTAGGTTCTATATAAATATGAAGATAAATATATTTAGGTTCTATATAAATATGAAGATAAATATATTTAGGTTCTATATAAATATGAAGATAAATATATATAGGTTCTATATAAATATGAACTTAAATATATTTAGGTTCTATAAAAATATGAAGATAAATATATTTAGGTTCTATATAAATATGAAGATAAATATATATAGGTTCTATATAAATATGAACTTAAATATATTTAGGTTCTATATAAATATGAAGATAAATATATTTAGGTTCTATATAAATATGAAGATAAATATATTTAGGTTCTATATAAATACGAAGATAAATATATTTAGGTTCTATATAAATATGAAGATAAATATATTTAGGTTCTATATAAATATGAAGATAAATATATTTAGGTTCTATATAAATATGAAGATAAATATATTTAGGTTCTATATAAATATGAAGATAAATATATTTAGGTTCTATATAAATATGAAGATAAATATATTTAGGTTCTATATAAATATGAAGATAAATATATTTAGGTTCTATATAAATATGAAGATAAATATATTTAGGTTCTATATAAATATGAAGATAAATATATTTAGGTTCTATATAAATATGAAGATAAATATATTTAGGTTCTATATAAATATGAAGATAAATATATTTAGGTTCTATATAAATATGAAGATAAATATATTTAGGTTCTATATAAATATGAAGATAAATATATTTAGGTTCTATATAAATATGAAGATAAATATATTTAGGTTCTATATAAATATGAAGATAAATATATTTAGGTTCTATATAAATATGAAGATAAATATATTTAGGTTCTATATAAATATGAAGATAAATATATTTAGGTTCTATATAAATATGAAGATAAATATATTTAGGTTCTATATAAATATGAAGATAAATATATTTAGGTTCTATATAAATATGAACATAAATATATTTAGGTTCTATATAAATATGAAGATAAATATATTTAGGTTCTATATAAATATGAAGATAAATATATTTAGGTTCTATATAAATATAAACATAAATATATTTAGGTTCTATATAAATATGAAGATAAATATATTTAGGTTCTATATAAATATGAACATAAATATATTTAGGTTCTATATAAATATGAACATAAATATATTTAGGTTCTATATAAATATGAAGATAAATATATTTAGGTTCTATATAAATATGAACATAAATATATTTAGGTTCTATATAAATATGAACATAAATATATTTAGGTTCTATATAAATATGAAGATAAATATATTTAGGTTCTATATAAATATGAAGATAAATATATTTAGGTTCTATATAAATATGAAGATAAATATATTTAGGTTCTATATAAATATGAAGATAAATATATTTAGGTTCTATATAAATATGAAGATAAATATATTTAGGTTCTATATAAATATGAAGATAAATATATTTTGGTTCTATATAAATAAGAAGATAAATATATTTAGGTTCTATATAAATATGAACATAAATATATTTAGGTTCTATATAAATATGAAGATAAATATATTTAGGTTCTATATAAATATGAAGATAAATATATTTATCTTCTATATAAATATGAAGATAAATATATTTAGGTTCTATATAAATATGAACATAAATATATTTAGGTTCTATATAAATATGAAGATAAATATATTTAGGTTCTATATAAATATGAACATAAATATATTTAGGTTCTATATAAATATAAACATAAATATATTTAGGTTCTATATAAATATGAAGATAAATATATTTAGGTTCTATATAAATATGAAGATAAATATATTTAGGTTCTATATAAATATGAAGATAAATATATTTAGGTTCTATATAAATATGAAGATAAATATATTTAGGTTCTATATAAATATGAAGATAAATATATTTAGGTTCTATATAAATATGAAGATAAATATATTTAGGTTCTATATAAATATGAAGATAAATATATTTAGGTTCTATATAAATATGAAGATAAATATATTTAGGTTCTATATAAATATGAAGATAAATATATTTATCTTCTATATAAATATGAAGATAAATATATTTAGGTTCTATATAAATATGAAGATAAATATATTTAGGTTCTATATAAATATGAAGATAAATATATTTAGGTTCTATATAAATATGAAGATAAATATATTTAGGATCTATATAAATATGAAGATAAACATATTTAGGTTCTATATAAATATGAAGATAAATATATTTAGGTTCTATATAAATATGAACATAAATATATTTAGGTTCTATATAAATATGAAGATAAATATATTTAGGTTCTATATAAATATGAAGATAAATATATTTAGGTTCTATATAAATATGAAGATAAATATATTTATCTTCTATATAAATATGAAGATAAATATATTTAGGTTCTATATAAATATGAAGATAAATATATTTAGGTTCTATATAAATATGAAGATAAACATATTTAGGTTCTATATAAATATGAAGATAAACATGTTTAGGTTCTATATAAATATGAAGATAAATATATTTAGGTTCTATATAAATATGAAGATAAATATATTTAGGTTCTATATAAATATGAAGATAAATATATTTAGGTTCTATATAAATATGAACATAAATATATTTAGGTTCTATATAAATATGAAGATAAATATATTTAGGTTCTATATAAATATGAAGATAAATATATTTAGGTTCTATATAAATATGAACATAAATATATTTAGGTTCTATATAAATATGAAGATAAATATATTTAGGTTCTATATAAATATGAAGATAAATATATTTAGGTTCTATATAAATATGAAGATAAATATATTTAGGTTCTATATAAATATGAAGATAAATATATTTAGGTTCTATATAAATATGAAGATAAATATATTTAGGTTCTATATAAATATGAAGATAAATATATTTAGGTTCTATATAAATATGAAGATAAATATATTTATCTTCTATATAAATATGAAGATAAATATATTTAGGTTCTATATAAATATGAACATAAATATATTTAGGTTCTATATAAATATGAAGATAAATATATTTAGGTTCTATATAAATATGAACATAAATATATTTAGGTTCTATATAAATATAAACATAAATATATTTAGGTTCTATATAAATATGAAGATAAATATATTTAGGTTCTATATAAATATGAACATAAATATATTTAGGTTCTATATAAATATGAAGATAAATATATTTAGGTTCTATATAAATAAGAACATAAATATATTTAGGTTCTATATAAATATGAACATAAATATATTTAGGTTCTATATAAATATGAACATAAATATATTTAGGTTCTATATAAATATGAACATAAATATATTTAGGTTCTATATAAATATGAAGATAAATATATTTAGGTTCTATATAAATATGAAGATAAATATATTTTGGTTCTATATAAATAAGAAGATAAATATATTTAGGTTCTATATAAATATGAACATAAATATATTTAGGTTCTATATAAATATGAAGATAAATATATTTAGGTTCTATATAAATATGAAGATAAATATATTTAGGTTCTATATAAATATGAAGATAAATATATTTAGGTTCTATATAAATATGAAGATAAATATATTTAGGTTCTATATAAATATGAAGATAAATATATTTAGGTTCTATATAAATATGAAGATAAATATATTTAGGTTCTATATAAATATGAAGATAAATATATTTAGGTTCTATATAAATATGAAGATAAATATATTTAGGTTCTATATAAATATGAAGATAAATATATTTAGGTTCTATATAAATATGAAGATAAATATATTTAGGTTCTATATAAATATGAAGATAAATATATTTAGGTTCTATATAAATATGAAGATAAATATATTTAGGTTCTATATAAATATGAAGATAAATATATTTAGGTTCTATATAAATATGAAGATAAATATATTTAGGTTCTATATAAATATGAAGATAAATATATTTAGGTTCTATATAAATATGAAGATAAATATATTTAGGTTCTATATAAATATGAAGATAAATATATTGTTATTAATCCTACTCCCAAGGAATGATGTCCCTAATTAAATCGCCCTTGCTATAAACTACTTTACATAGATTGAATAGATAAATAGATTTACTAAACATAGAACGTTCATAATAGATCTTGAGAATATGATGCTTGTTGCTAAACCCCACTTATAAATAACTCAAATGCCGTTTTACTATCTTCAAACAAAAAGAGTTTTGTCAAACACTATCAGTACATTTAGGACACCAGGTTTCTCCCAGATTATCAGTACAATGAGGGAGTCATGTTTCTCCCACACTATCAGTTCAATGAAGACATGTCTCTGAGGTACTACTAGTACCATGAACGCATCATGTTTCTCCCACACTTAAGT
The DNA here is from genome assembly GCA_036971475.1 of Prosapia bicincta. NCBI lineage: Eukaryota > Metazoa > Arthropoda > Insecta > Hemiptera > Cercopidae > Prosapia > Prosapia bicincta. Next base: position 225,068,105 of record JBAIZL010000001.1, on the reverse strand, counting down.
ACAATGAAGGAATCATGTTTCTCCCCCACTTTAAGTACAATGAGGGAGTCATGTTTCTCCCACACTATCAGTTCAATGAGGACATATCTTTGCCGTTCTGCTAGTACCATGGAGGGATCGTTTTTCTCCCTCACTTTCAGTATAATGAGGGCATCATGTTTCTCCTACACTATCAGTACAATGAGGACATCATGTTTCTCCTACAGTATCAGTACAATGAGGGCATCACGTTTCTCCCATACAATCAGTACAATGAGGGCATCATGTTTCTCCTACACTATCACTACGATGAGGACATCATGTTTCTCCCACACTATCAGTTCAATGAGGACATGTCTTTGCCGTTCTGCTAGTACCATGAAGGGATCGTTTTTCTCCCTCACTTTCAGTATAATGAGGACATTATGTTTCTCCCATGCTAGTACTTCCATGAAGGAGTCATATTTGTAACACATCGCCAGTTTAATGTGGGCATCATATTTCTCCTACAGTACGAGAATCATAAACTAATCATTTCAATAAGATTTTTGTGTTTTACTTATCCTTTAGTTCTATATATCTCATAACTTCATATTTCTCTCATATTACCAGGATCACAGAACTCGCACTAGCACGACAGTGTCATTTTTCTCCCTTAGTAATACCATGCATCTATTTAGTCACGTATCCCTTGCTACTCAGGAAGGATGTAATCTTGCACAGCCAAGCGACAATAACTCCCTACAACCTTGAATAGAGACTGCAGCATATATCCCTAAACTATTCACATCCCTCTTCACTTGCGTTGTGCTACGCAATATAGGGCTTCACAGTTTACACATAATTCCAGCCCGTTTCCAATATCACTCCAAGTGTAAACGGAATTTTAGATATGCATTGTTCGTAATTAAGTGTTTGTGTGGAATACCGTTTTCCCTTAGACCATCGGTTATTCACAGTTGAATACTCATTTTGCTTGCAAAAACGTTCTCTCTCTCTCTCTCTCTCTCTCTCTCTCTCTCTCTCTCTCTATATATATATATATATATATATATATATATATATATATGTGTGTGTGTGTGTGTGTGTGTGTGTGTGTGTGTGTGTGTGTGTGTGTGTGTGTGTCTGTCTGTGTGTCTGTGGGTCTGTCTGTCTATCTGTCTGCCTGCCTGCCTGTCTGTCTGCCTGTCTGTCTGTCTGTGTGTGTGTGTGTGTGGTTGGTTGGTTGGTTAGGTGGGTGGGTTTGTGTGTGTGTGTGTGTGCGCGCGCGTGTGTGTGTGTGTGTGTGTTTAAATTCTGTCTATGGTGTAAATAGACGCCATTGTTTTGTAGGGGTAATAGAAAGGTCTACGAATCAACGAATCACTGCTTCTAGCGGTCTAGGGCAGTGGCCACCTATATCTACCAACTGTAACGATTTTGTTTTTGTATTGTCGTCAAGTAGCTGTTAATTATCGCAAGTAGTTACTAATGGTACGATTGAGGGCAGCACAGTAGGTCTCCGATTAATATCAGCTGTTCTCTACGTACTTGATTTTGCCCCTTTTAAATTAAAATAGCAGTTTAAATATGGAGTTGAATAAGAAAAGCCAAAGAGTGCGAGTTGTAGGAGACCAGGTAGGAACAGGCCATTGCTAACGGTGACCAAGGGACCAATCGATTGGTTTTACCCCAAGGGATCCAGTTATAGGGGAAACCATTTCATATTTGTATGTTACAAAAAGGTAAAATTGTCAATATTTTAATATATATATATATATATATATATATATATATATATATATATATATTTATATAAATATAATTTATACAAATTTACTTTTGCGGGAGGGGGCTTTCTAAATTTTAATTTGGGGCATGGCTGCGTTATTTAGCCTTCCTGCAGCTATGTGACACAACTCTTGTAGATAAATGGAATTAAAGTTATTCGATTAGCCATAGTAGTGAATTTCGGAAAGCTTTAATGGAAGAAGTACGATGGGAGACGAATGTGTTGAGGTAGTATTGGGGTAACTCAATAAGATGTTGAAGTGGTATTGAAATAGGTAATGAATTTGCTGAGGTAAGGCCTGTAGGTGCTGCGGGTGGGCACGTTGGAGTTGAGTTAGTATATTGAGGTAGGGCACGAATCTCTTGAGACAAGGTGCGGGATTTTGAGTACGGGACGAATCTATTGAGGTAGAACACTTAGTTATTAAAACATTTTGGATATCCAATTGGGCCACTAATTATTGTTCGAGAGGCAAGGGTTACTTTTATGTGTGTATTTATAGTGTGTAAATATTACAATAAGAAATGTATGAATATTAAACTTAATAAATTATAAAAAAATTCATAAAATGTTCCTTTAAAAATTTCTAAACTCACTTGATAAACTTCCACCTTTATAGAGGGAATATTAAAACACAATTTTTTCGCTCCCAGATTTAAAAAGCTGAGCGAGATAGGTCCGTGTTTACAACAGCGAGATGTTAAATCCAATAAAGTTTGAAACCTTTTAGATCTCTATATTGCCCGTACTTTGACCCAAGCAGATGAAAGAAAAAGCACTTTCACTGCACATAATTTTCACAAGCCCTAATTCCAGCCCGCGCCGCCCTTTTGTATTAACGCCTTTATCCGTGCTTTTATCACCGTAGAATCAATTACGCCCTTCCAAACGCCGCGTTTTTCGATTATTAATTTTTTTGCAAAACCATTATCGGTATCTGGGGATGTTTGTTGTATTGTTGTAAAAACGCGAAATTAAAGCACAGTATTTCTAAAGGTTGAGTTAAATTTATACGTTCGTAAAAAAGTAACGCGGTATTTTCCGAATTTTTGCTTTGAACTCTTTCTTCTGTGATACTCTTTGTGCTCGAAAAATATGTTATTGTAAAAGCCCGTTGGTAAAATTTAGGTTTATTAGAAAATCTTGTGATCTACCGATATGGGTTGGTGAAAGTAAGGATTTTATATAGGCCTATAAGAAATGGTTTTTCAGATTCTTACCAATAGAGTTTGGGTAAAAACCTTTGACGGTTGGTAAATATTTTTGAGAATAAAACTATCATTCCTTAATCAGTTTTCTTTCTAGCAAAAAGCGCGTCCGTTAAGGTTACGTTAGGTTTGGTAACATTTATCGTGTCTCTGAGGTAACTCCAAGGTTTACCGAGTGTACGATGGTAGAAGTTCGAAATGAGCGATGATAGAAGAATAGTTGGGACTTTTATTATTTAGAGCTGCTGCGTCTTTCTTTAAAAAAATTTAACATTTACCAATATGCGTATTTTTATAGTGACTCTATGTAGTAGAACGTGGATATTGGAATGTTGTGGAGTTGTGATTCAGGCCGATCCGAAGGGAATGTTGAGTTAACATTCTCTGCTTACTACCGAATCATTGCTTAGGCAAACAACATACGGACCGACAACACGATGGAAAAGTAGACCATTTTCAAATGACTTCCCGAGCAGATTGTTTTTGCGTCTAATCGGCTTGTAAAAGTTTTATCAAGAGTATATAGGCTACTTAAGGAGGTAGAAATTTTTTACATTTTTTTAAACAATGTAACTACTTTGACAACTTGTTACGTAGGAACAAATACATTGCTAAAACGGATGAGTGAGAGACATTTTGAAACGATGAGTTGCATTTTGCTGAATCTTCAGCATAAGGGCGTCTTATTTTTCGCCTCGAAACTACACAACTAAATACGAAGGTTGTAGAGTCGTATAAAGTTTCCCATAAACAGACGCGATGGCGGGAAACCCAAAAAAATCGATTTGGAGAAGTCCATGGCAACTTTCTTTTCTGTATCTCTTTTCCTCTTTGCTTCCTTTTCTTGTTTCCTTTTCTCTTTTTCTTGTTCTTCTTGTTCTTTTCTACGCAACCTCCTAGCTTCCTCATTTTGACATCTCATTTCTGCTCGTACCCTCTATTTTCTCTCCTGCTTCTTCTCCTACATTCCTCCTCCTTTTTCTCTTTCTTTCTTTTCTTGTTTCTTCTGCTGCTTTCTGTATGTTTCTCTTGTTCTATTCATTTTTTCAAAATTGCGATAAACTTCTTCAAAAAAAATAATAGAACAAGAGAAACATACAGAAAGCAGTAGAAGAAACAATCAAATAAACAAAGAGAAAAAGGAAGATGGAGTAAGAGGAATGTAGGAGAAGAAGCAGGAGAGAAAAAAGAGGGAACTAGCGGAAATGAGATGTCAAAATCAGGAAGCTAGGAGATTGCGAAGGAAAGTACAAAAAGCACAAGAAAAAGAGAAAAGGAAGCAAAGAGGAAAAGAGACACAGAAAAGAAAGAAGCGAGAAGGAAGATAAAGCAAATAGAAACTGAGAAAAAAGATCAGAAAGAAAAGGAAAGGTTAGAAAGAGAAGAAATGAAGTTGTTTATGAAGAAAATCACGGAAAATGTTAGGAGTCATGAGGAGGACATAAGTGAACGTGTGGTGAGCATATACACCAATGACAGCTTATGAATACAGAGTTGACCAGCTACAAACGCGGGTTGAACAAAAGGAAGAGTCGCAACAACAACAGGATAGGAAGATCGCAGACCTACAAAATTGTTTTTAAAAAAAACCAAACCAGCGTCAAAAAGGTGGGAGAAAGAGTCGGAAATCCTGAGCCAACCTGGAGAAAGTACCATCTGGGCTAAGCCTAAGTAACAGGAATACAGCAAGATGGCGGGAACAATATTAATCGAGTTCTATGGCAGGGATAACGAGGGTCATGACGCGTTAGTTCAAAGAAATGGAGAGCCTGTTTGAAGAAGTAAACCCTATGATGAAAGACGAAACTAAGCTCAGAATGGCCGTACGGAATTTAAAAGGAACTGCGTCTGTTCCCTTTAACAGGTGATGTATGTTATTTAAAGGTTTCGAATTATGAAAAAAATAGTAGGGTGGGTGGAAAAAGCGATAACGTGTAAAGAGGTTAGGATAGTTAAAGGGGGAAAAATAGTGAAAACGGAACGGGAATTGAAGAAACATGACAACTGTACGTAAAGAAATTTTCATCTTGATCAGTAAATAAGCACATTAACTCTACTAGTTTCCTTATTTTATATACATGGTAACACACGTTAATTTTGAAAATTAAAATTTTATACCTACGTTTTTCACAGGAAAATTATTTTAATTGTAAGCCACAGATTTGTTGTTATAGCTTATCTCACCGCATTTGGGGTTTCTCCTCAGTGGAATTGCCAATAAAAGACAGTATGACAACCACAGTAACAGCAATACAATACAACTGTTGTTAAAAATCCCAATACCACAAAAAATTAACTAAAGATTAATAACTACTAGGATTAAACCCTTATGTATATTTTAATGACGATTTCAACATCAGAGGCTCTTATTGCAATACAAATACCTTCTGGACAGCTTATAAACTTACTAAACTATAAAACCTTGGAGCTTTTTGTATTTGTTATTTTTCATTAATGTCGTTATATTGTGATTATTATCAATAGTATTTAAAATGAAAACACCCAAAAGGATTAGATAGTTATAAATTTCCTATAAAGACGACTTGTAGCCCTATTATTAGTTTGGGGAACATTCAGCGCTCCTTAATTACACCATGTTTTCAACCGGGCTCCCCCCCCCGCCGAGCAACAGCATTAATTACTCTAAAACCGAAGCACACTTGGGCGCAAAGGCGTCATTACACAACAAGATTGTACTTACAGGCTCCCTTTTTTCCTTCACAAAGGACCTTTATTCATTTATTTTGCTTTAGCGTTTTCTTTTCAAGTTGTTTTTTTATTCTATTTTGCAAAGTAAATCTCTCCTTTCCATTAGCGGGAGTTTTCCTTCTAATGGTTATTTTGCATTTTCCAATATTTTTTAGCCCCGCGGTTTACGATCCCGCCAATTCAATACAGACTTCAGAAGCTTTGCATTTATTTCTTTCGTGTGCCAAATGAATCCACTCTGTGTCTATGAATGCTCCTAAAAGTTTTCCTCCAACCTGTCTAGTCCTCATTGTGTTTAATTGCCTTTTTGTGAAAACTTCAAAAACAATCTTCTATCTTGTCACACCACAGTAGGAAAGCTAAATAATGGAGTTATGTCCCAAAGTAAAATTTAGAAAGTCCCACCCCACAAAAAGAATGTAACGAATAGCCTTCCTCGGGCCGTGTCCGGTGCGCATGCTTATAATAGAGGCTAAGTCTAATAATTTAAAATACAGAGAGATTAACCTTATGTAGCGTTGTGTTAATATGAAAGGGTTACCTCCTTAGCTGGATCCCTTGGGGTGAATCCGATCCATCGGAGATTTATCCATTGGTCACCGCTAGCACTGGACTTTTCCTGCCTGCTCCCTTATGACACGCACTCTTTGGCTTCTCTTATTCGACTCCTTCTTGACTTGTTATTTTAATTTAAAAAGACCAGAAAAAACAAGTACGTAGAGAACAGCTGATAATAATCGGAGACCGTAGTTGTGCTGCCCTCGGTGGCGACTATTGAAACCTTTCGACTCGTTTATCAGGGGTTTGGCGGTAATATGAAAGAAAAACGTTACAATCTTTAATCTTGACTACTTGACATACTCAGACCCCCATCTGTAACCAGTCCTCATTGTGGTCACACCATTAATATCCTTTTTGTGAAAACTTAAAGCAATATCTCTTATCTTCATTCTTGACTACTTGACATACCCAATCTGACCTCTACCCTACCAAAGAAAGTTTCAAAAGTTTCAAGGGAAAAAATAATTCATTTAGTTTTCCTATGTATTCATTTAGTTTTCCTGTGTATTCATTTAGTTATGTATTTATTTAGTTTTCCTATATATTCATATAGTTTTCCTATGTATTCATTAATTTTCCCATGTATTCACTTAGTTTTCCTATGTATTCATTTAGTTTTCTTATGTATTCATTTAGTTTTCCTATGTATTCATTTAGTTATGTAATCATTTAGTTTTCCTATGTATTCATTTAGTTTTCCTATGTATTCATTTAGTTTCCTATGTATTCATTTAGTTTTCCTATGTATTAATTTAGTTTTCTTATGTATTCATTTAGTTTTCCTATGTATTCATTTAGTTTTCTTATGTATTCATTTAGTTTTCCTATGTATTCATTTAGTTATGTATTTATTTAGTTTTCCTATGTATTCATTTAGTTTTCCTATGTATCCATTTAGTTTTCTATGTATTCATTTAGTTTTCCTATGTATTCATTTAGTTTCCTATGTATTCATTTAGTTTTCCTATGTATTCATTTAGTTATGTATTTATTTAGTTTTCCTATGTATTCATTTAGGTTTCCTATGTATTCATTTAGTTATGTATTCATTTAGTTTTCCCATGTATTCACTTAGTTTTCCTATGTATTCATTTAGTTTTCTTATGTATTCATTTAGTTTTCCTATGTATTCATTTAGTTTTCTTATGTATTCATTTAGTTTTCCTATGTATTCATTTAGTTATGTATTTATTTAGTTTTCCTATGTATTCATTTAGTTTTCCTATGTATTCATTTAGTTATGTATTCATTTAGTTTTCCTATGTAATCACTTAGTTTTCCTATGTATTCATTTAGTTTTCTTATGTATTCATTTAGTTTTCCTATGTATTCATTTAGTTATGTAATCATTTAGTTTTCCTATGTATTCATTTAGTTTTCCTATGTATTCATTTAGTTTCCTATGTATTCATTTAGTTTTCCTATGTATTCATTTAGTTTTCTTATGTATTCATTTAGTTTTCCTATGTATTCATTTAGTTTTCCTATGTATTCATTTAGTTTTCCTATGTATTCATTTAGTCATGTATTAATTTAGTTTTCTCAAGTATTCATTTAGTTTTCCTATGTATTCATTTAGTTTTCTTATGTATTCATTTAGTTTTCTTATGTATTCATTTAGTTTTCCTATGTATTCATTTAATTTTCCTATGTATTCATTTAGTTTTCCTATGTATTCATTTAGTCATGTATTAATTTAGTTTTCTCAAGTATTCATTTAGTTTTCCTATTTATTTATTTAGTTTTCCTATGTATTCATTTAGTTTTCCTATGTATTCATTTAGTCATGTATTAATTTAGTTTTCTCAAGTATTCATTTAGTTTTCCTATGTATTCATTTAGTTTTCTTATGTATTCATTTAGTTTTCCTATGTATTCATTTAGTTTCCTATGTATTCATTTAGTTTTCCTATGTATTCATTTAGTTTTCCTATGTATTCATTTAGTTTTCCTATGTATTCATTTAGTTTTCTTATGTATTCATTTAGTTATGTATTCATTTAGTTTTCCTATGTATTCATTTAGTTTTCCTATGTATTCATTTAGTTTCGCCTTGTTGACGAAATTCCCTTTAGTATTTTATTTCTTTACGCTCTTAGTATTTGTAACAGTTCGAGTAGCGGAAACGTATTCCGCTTCGCACCTGCAGAAAGTACGTTTACTACAGTAAAGCAAACCTCTCCACGCGATGACAGTCCATGCAACAGCTGTTCTATGACAACATTAAAAAGAAACACTTTTATATAAACATGTTCCCAACTCCTTTATTATCACACCTCTACATTACTAAACGGAGGCACCCTCCAGTACCGGGTATAGCTTAGGCTAAGCGTGGATTAGAACCAGTGAGTTGGCCATATTCTTTCACAGAATCAGATATGTGCGAATAATAGCGTGTCAGGTAGAAGATATAAATTAAACGTAGCCAAGTTAATTACTTGTATTATCTGAGCATCATTTATAATGGACACAATTAATTCTTGTTGCACTTCTATAACAAAGAGACTTTTAAACTAGTAAGGTATTTCTATTAGGCTACCGTAAAACAAAATGTTTCGGTAAAATTATATTTTATCTTTCATTCTTTATAAGAGGGACTGATTTTTTTAAATTTTTATTCCTGATGTATAAATAATTTTCTTAATTTAATCTCACTATTAAATTTCCAAAATAATATTTCTTTCAAATCAAAATGCAAGTGTATAATTAGTTGAAAAATTAATACTTGCCTTTTATAATAAATTTATAAATATTAGCTTCATTTTGTGTATCCCTTTTGTACGGCTTTTGTGTTATTTTTCAATAGCGCTAGAGGTATTTCTGTCCACTTTAGCCTCTACGCTTTCTATTCAGTTTGACCTCAGATAAAAGGAAATTTCACTAAGTTTTATTAGCCTCAAACATTCTTCCCCCTTTTCAATAAAATGTCTACCATGCTTCTTTAATAAAAGCAATTACTTTCTCATTTAGGTTCTGCACCCGAAGAAAATTCTGTTGGGGTTTTAAAGTAGAAATTGGATTTGTAATTTTATTAAAGATTATAAAGTTAGCAGCTTATTATATAAGAAGAAAACGCTAGCATGGATATTTTTATTTGTATGTTTATATCTCTTTTTCTTCTCTTATAAGTAGTTTGTGTATTTGTGTCTTTCTTTTTCTCTTCTTTTAAGGTTTTTGTTCGTATTTTATCTCCATATATTTCTGTTTTAAGTAATTTTAAGGCTTTTTCTCTTTAACTTCTTTTATAAATATATTTGGATATGTTTTATATCTCTTTTTATTCTTTTATAAATACTTTGTATGCTCTTAAGTCTCTTTCTCTTCTTTATTAATTTTTAAAAAAGATTTCATCTTTTTTTCTTTTCTTTTATATAGGATTGTTATATTTGTATACCCTTTTTCTTTTATTTTGTGCACAACTTTTGTGTTTTCTCTTTCAATTATTATAACATAACGAGGTGAATGTATGCGATAAATAAACAATGAATATGTCTGTGAAAAATCTGTTTATTATACTTATAATATAGTTGAATTATGATAGTGATTTTACATTTATTAAAGGAATTAAAATCGAATAGCGGAATAGTATTATATTTTCTATACAAAATACGATTATTAAAAAAACGTAATAAAAAACCATAAACATTTTGCATTGCGTTCAAAAAATCTCTCCGCATTAGCCGTTAAACTATCTGCCTGGATTTGTTCTACGTTACTTATCTGTTTATCTGTTATGGGATTAAATTTTGCATTGAACAACAGATGAATTTATGCTTCCAATGCTAAATACGAGGGTAAATACAATTCGATAAACGTGTTGGCCTAACCTATTTATAATTATACTGTGGAGGGACATGTTCGTCTGCATTATTCCTTAAACGTCAGGCGTCGTTGTGCTAAACGTTAATGCGGGAGGTCTTTTTAAAAAGAGTGTGTATAGAGGTCAGAATTGACAATTGAAGATAATGAAATAAGTGTGATAGAAGCCTATAAAATATCTAGACAGCTATTATAAATAATTCATAATGATACTTAGTTTATATTAGTAAGAATGAACCTAATATAAAATTTGTCTGAAAATACTACAGAAAAGATTCTCCAAATTTCTTAACGCATTAAAATATCCAAACGAAGTTTCATTTCTGAGTCGAAAATATTTCTCAGCAAAATAAATAGTTGTTTGAATTTAATTTTTTAAAAATAATAATAGGCTCTTTGTAAACCGATGTCGTGGTTTCGGAGAGCCAAGACGTCATGGGAACTATACAATATTCCAGGAAAGCTGTTTAAGGTCTTTAAAGAAAACAATGTAAGGTATTTTAAAACATATGTACAGTACTGCAGGAAAACACGTACGGAATTCCAGAACAACTATGTATTCAAAGAAAACTATTTATGGTATTCCAGGAAACATATTTACGGTATTGCCGGAAAAGTATGTACGGTATTCAGGAAAAACTATCTACGATATTTCATTAAAACTATGTAAAGCTTTCAGGGATAACTATGTACGGTACTCCACGATATATGTACGGTATTCCAGGAAAAATATGTATGGTATTACAGGAAAACTGTGCACGGAATACCAGACATCTATGTACGGTATTCCAGGAAAACTATGAAAGATATTCCAGGACAATTATGTACGGTCTTTAAGGGGAACTATGTATGGTATTCCAGAAAAACTGTGTACGGAATACCAGACATCTATGTACGGTATTCCAGGAAAACTATGAAAGGTATTCCAGGACAATCATGTACGGTCTTTAAGGAGAACTATGTATGGTATTCCAGGAAAAATATGTATGGTATTACAGGAAAACTGTGTACCGAATACCAGACATCTATGTACGGTATTCAGGAAAAACTATCTACGATATTTCATTAAAACTATGTAAAACTTTCAGGGAAAACTATGTACGGTACTCCAAGATATATGTACGGTATTCCAGGAAAAATAAGTATGGTATTACAGGAAAAGTGTGCACGGAATACCAGACATCTATGTACGGTATTCCAGGAAAACTGTGAAAGGTATTCCAGGACAATTATGTACGGTCTTTAAGGGGAACTATGTATGGTATTCCAGAAAAACTGTGTACGGAATACCAGACATCTATGTACGGTATTCCAGGAAAACTGTGAAAGGTATTCCAGGACAATTATGTACGGTCTTTAAGGAGAACTATGTATGGTATTCCAGAAAAACTGTGTACGGAATACCAGACATCTATGTACGGTATTCCAGGAAAACTATGAAAGGTATTCCAGGACAATCATGTACGGTCTTTAAGGAGAACTATGTATGGTATTCCAGGAAAAATATGTATGGTATTACAGGAAAACTGTGTACCGAATACCAGACATCTATGTACGGTATTCAGGAAAAACTATCTACGATATTTCATTAAAACTATGTAAAACTTTCAGGGAAAACTATGTACGGTACTCCAAGATATATGTACGGTATTCCTGGAAAAATAAGTATGGTATTACAGGAAAAGTGTGCACGGAATACCAGACATCTATGTACGGTATTCCAGGAAAACTGTGAAAGGTATTCCAGGACAATTATGTACGGTCTTTAAGGGGAACTATGTATGGTATTCCAGAAAAACTGTGTACGGAATACCAGACATCTATGTACGGTATTCCAGGAAAACTGTGAAAGGTATTCCAGGACAATTATGTACGGTCTTTAAGGAGAACTATGTATGGTATTCCAGGAAAAATATGTATGGTATTACAGGAAAGCTGTGCACGGAATACCAGACATCTATGTACGGTATTCCAGGAAAACTGTGTACGGAATACCAGACATCTATGTACGGTATTCCAGGAAAACTGTGTACGGAATACCAGACATCTATGTACGGTATTCCAGGAAAACTGTGTACGGAATACCAGACATCTATGTACGGTATTCCAGGAAAACTGTGTACGGAATACCAGACATCTATGTACGGTATTCCAGGAAAACTGTGCACTGAATACCAGACATCTATGTACGGTATTCCAGGAAAACTGTGTACGGAATACCAGACATCTATGTACGGTATTCCAGGAAAACTGTGCACTGAATACCAGACATCTATGTACGGTATTCCAGGAAAACTATGAAAGATATTCCAGGACAATCATGTACGGTCTTTAAGGAGAACTGTGTATGGTATTCCAGGAAAACTGTGTACGGAATACCAGACATCTATGTACGGTATTCCAGGAAAACTATGAAAGGTATTCCAGGACAATTATGTACGGTCTTTAAGGAGAACTATGTACGGTATTCCAGGAAAAATATGTATGGTATTACAGGAAAACTGTGTACCGAATACCAGACATCTATATGTACGGTATTCCAGGAAAACTATGAAAGGTATTCCAGGACAATTATGTACGGTCTTTAAGGAGAACTATGTATGGTATTCCAGGAAATATATATACGGTTTTCCAAAAAAATGTGTACGGTAATCTAGAAAAACTATGTATGGCGTTCCAGGAACATTATGTACAGTAGTCCAGGAAAACTATTCACGGTATTCCAGGGAAAACTATACTTCATCATACAAATATATACCCTGTTTTGTTTCTAGGGAGGTATTTTCACATGAATATACACAAAAACCTTTAGCGTTACCAGGTATCGAACTCTTAAATGTTAGGTTAGAAGTCAAGTTATAATGATGCCTCTTAATAATGATGAAGAGTCGACCTGCGAGTTGAAACCCACACAAATATTCTTTGTCATTATCAGGATTCGAACCCATGACCTTTAGGTTAATAGCCATGTTCTCTACGCACTTGAACCGCCATGAGCATTTTAATTATTTTGTAATAAAGAAGGTCAAAGAAACGTTCGTTATTTCTATTTCACGCAATAGTATTTTCATACAAGACCAGATATAAATTACCGTGAAATTATATATTCAACCAAACGGTGGGAAGTAAAAAGTTTATCAATGGTCTGTGTCTTAGAATAATTTAGTCGTAAAAGTTGAGTTCTTGAAAAAATAAAAATAAACCGTGCGATGGAAAGAATTACAATATTTGCAGAGAATAACTTTGTCGCCACTCCACAGGAAATAAACTCGCAATTTTAATAAGCTAATTAGGTCCTTCAATATGGTCCCCATTTCTTCTAATTAATTCATCTCAAAACGTGAACAAGTAAAAGGCTTCTACTTTAATTTTAGCAGGCTGTTAAAGTCAAATAAGGCTTTGCCGATGGTTGTAAAAAGTAAAGGCAAGTAAAGCCGACAGCGCCGTTGCCTCTTTTAGTGCTCAGTTGTTCCCCTCGCATTTACCTTGCGCGAACGATAAAGCACTTTGCCCGCAAACAATTATTTTACTGTGTATTTAAACATACCTCAGCGCCCTATATTGGCGTTAAAGTCTTTATATAATATGAAATAATATTATTTATACGTCACTAAATCTAATATTGTTTTATCCGTATGTATAATTTCGTAATCAGAATTTTGAGAAAAAAATTGTGGGAGCTTGTAAGGTCGTACAGAGCTGAGAGGTGGCTTAAATTAAAGGTATTGACACAAAGGAGGAGAGGGGGAAATATAGGTTTTTTTCAATTTACAACATTTATAGGGTTTTGAGGAACTTAAAGTTACCAAAACTCTCAATAAGAAATACATTGCAATGAGAAACAGCTGTACAAATATTATATTAAAAACAGCTGATTACAAATATTATAATAAATACATCTGAGTACAAATATTTTAACAGTATTAAAGATTAATTAGGAATATGAACTTGGGATCAGGTTTAGTTAATGGAGTACGTCTTATCGTACTAGATATGTTTGACAAGTGTATTAAATTAGAAATAATCACTGGTTCTGGAAAAGGAAACTGTTTTTACACATGATCAACTTTATGTTGCACTAAGTCGAGTAAAATCTCGAGATGGATTAAAGATACTAATTGATAACAAGATTGGTCAAAAAAATCAAATTGAAAACACATTCTCAAACAAATATTGTTTATAAGGAAATTTTGTCATAAATAATTTCAATTATATTAAATTTATTTGTATTAAAAATTAAAATTACCATACAAAAGTTTAAAATTTGTTTCAATATGAATAGGGGCATTTGCCCCTACAAGCCCCTAGTATTTATAGAAAACCGTAGCCTACGAATTTTTTACGTACAAGAATTTTTCTTAAAATCCTTTAAAGGTTAGATTACTAATTGTTATTAACGTACTACTATAAGATAGTATTCAAATATAATATTATAACTAAGTCCTTTAAACTTAACCTCTAATAAATGAGGGTTTGTTTACATTGTAATAATTGACAATTATCTCCATAAAAATATTATATATCAAAATAAAACTAAAATATAAACAAAAGTCAAAGTAAATAGTTTACAAATAATAATACTTCATGAAAAAATTGTTCCTGCATGCATTGTTGGCATTATCAAGGTCAATCATTATTGTTTCTTGAATATAAAATGTACACTGTGTTGTAAACATATTTGTTTTAGTTTTTCGTTTATTTATTGTTGGATTGAGCTTAATAAAGATTGTGCGAGTTTGTAGATTAACGTGGAGCATCTGTGTGAATTAAACTTCTAAAAATGGAGTTTACTTGGAACACGTCTCAGAAAGTTGTGGCTATTTCATGGCGGTCCTCAAGAGACGGTACATTGTAACACAAATTATTTTCGCTAGTTAATTTCTTTTTCATTATATTTTTAATTTCATAATTAATTTTTGTATTTGAGTTTTTATCCATTCAAAAAGAACTCTGAATAGGAAATAGAAAAAAACATTTGAAAATTTCAAATCATATTTTAATTGGCTCCAGCCTTACGTTAGTCTCCCGTTTTCATTCAAGTCTTCATTGTGCTTGTTATAGAAAGTTTTAAAATGTGTCCACTGCCTTCCGCCGGGTCAACAGACATCATCAAATCCGTCACTATGTTTCAAACATTTCACTGAAACATATAATCCACTTACCCAACGTCATGATTGTGTCCGAAAACTATCTCGATAACTCGACAGCTTTACTCTTGTACGTTTACAGTGTCATTTCCAAAAACGTAAAACCAAAACGTGTCAAAAACGCTGGAGAATTTGGCTCACAATCACAAACCAATCACAGTATCATAATTTCCATTCCTATTGGCTGAGCGCTGAACGTCAGCAGACTTTGACCGGCCATTGGTCCTTAATCAGAAGCGTTTTACGAGGGTTTACCTTAATCTTTGCAGCTCGTACTTAGACTACGTGCACCGAGCATCCAGAAGACTTCACCCGCTTTGCAGTCAAGCAGACATCCTGGCATGTTCTTCACCTCATTAATGAGCTATTCGAAACACCTGCCTATACAAAGGAACATTTTACTCCGAAGTCCTTCTGGGCAATGGCAAGGGACATACAACAAGACACATCGGACGCTAAATGAGAGACGCAAGACCACTCATCATGTGAATCCTTGTTTAGGATTCTTCATTCGTCTCTTTCTAGGTTTCATTAAACCTTTATCTCAATATTAAATTCATCTTCTTTTATAATGTTTTTACTTCAAATTAATTTATTAAGTATTTCTACCTTCATATATGTTTTTATGAAAATAAATTTAAATTCGTTTAATCCTCAGGGCACCTCTTAGACCATAACAGTTCCTCTTAAATTAGCTTAAACTGTAAAATTCATAATAAAAACTTGAATAAAGAAAATAGTCAAATTTAATTAAGTTGTAAAATATATTTAGAACTTTTAGGAGATGTACAAGAGAGTGAAAGATGAAGTGACTCTATAGGCCTAAGAAATAAGGTTTAAAATGTTAATAAAAATGATTGTGCAGCATCAAGTGAAACAAAAAAGCAGTTTTAAATATATTGGAAATAACTTAAAAATTAAGGTGTTTAATGCATAAAAAAATAAAGAGGGTGTAAGGAATGAAGCTCAAGAAATTAATTAGATTCTCATAAAAAAAAAACAATAAGATTGAAGAATAGACTGGCCTATTATTAGAAATAAAAAGTAAAGACGGAATTTAAGCTATTTGGAAAACGTGTTTTGTAAAAAGGGTATAATGAAAAATTTAGTAAAAAACATCAAAGTTGTATAATATATTAAATATGAAATAAATAAATTTGGGATAATTATCAAACGATAAAAAGTGTACTAACGGTAGGTTAAAATTAAAAACCTGATTATCTAGAAATGTATAAAGTTCTTTCTTAATTAACGGTATATTCTGAATAAAACAATCAGTTCTAGAGAAAGGTGGTTAAAAATATTTGAGGTTAATAAGCGTAGAGAGAAAATGTTAAATATAAAAAGTAGACTCAATATAACCTCGCTGATTAAATCAGAGTTTAACGCCGACAAAACATGATTACACTCGGCAATCAGATTTCAAAACGCAAACTCTGTGTAGATACATAATTACTGAGGTAATATGATACAATAATATATTGCATATTCAGCTGATCCTGTTTACTGTAGGGTAATTAGGGGCAACAGTGATCAGCGGCATTCGAGCATAACCGCGCATTCATGTTCCTCATTAATAATCCCGTACCCTCAAGGCAGATGATTTGTAATGGGAGAAGTGTATAACACGTCAATGGTGCGCCGTGCAACATTTGTGTACGATATTTCAGCAATGTGTTATTGGTACAACATTTTAAGTGGAAATATTATTTTATTTTATTGTTTTTTTATAATAATAAAATATTATAAAACGAATAGAGTCACCCGTCTCGACTTCGTCCGCGCAAGTTTAAAGTTGTCACATTTTATATAAACATCATAATGATATTTAACAGTATATAATACATATATTTACTAATATAACTAGTATTTATTGTTAATTGAGTTAATCACATCAGAAAAAAAGTATTTTTTTAAATTCATTCATCAAATCTGTTGACAAAAATCTGTAAAAAAAATATTATTTTACTAATATTTTTCGTATGAAAAATATTTTAATTTTTTTTTTTTTTTAATGTAGTACATATTAATCCATCTAAAAGTGTCCCAATATGAGACAATGAGTTTTAATAGAATAATATAAAAATTATTATTTAAGTACTTATCTTTTTTATTAAATTCCTTCTATTTGCTCACACTATCCTGATATATATCTTGTACAAATTTTCAATCGTTAATAAAATACGTTTTTATTCATCCAATCAAGTTCAAATACACTTTTTTAACCTATAGTGGATGGCAATTGATGTTAATACTGTTTTTTGAAATATTTATTCAATAATTAAATTATAAAAACTTGGGGATGCAACCGGATTCGAACTGTGAATCATTTTAAAAGTCTAGCGCACTTTGGCACTGCGCCAACTTAACAATACCTAGAATAAATTTTCAAAAACAAAGCCATTTACGTAATTATAAAATAAAGTTACTAAAATAAATTTTACTTTGATTTTCCTCAGCAGGAGTTTACTTTAAAAATAAATTTGTTAATAACTTATTTATCATAAAATAGATGAAAAGATATACTAAACTTGTTGGGCATTTTATTTTTAATTTTCGCTGATACTTTGATTATCTCAAAACCTCTTTATAAACAACATTGGTGGTATTTTCTTTTAAAACAAGGATTACAAAACTACTGGAAGAGCTTAATCTAAAACTGCAACGTAAAACTGTTCATGTGAGAAACAGTCATCTCTCAAATCAATTTCAGCTGTATGAGTTTTGACTAATAGTCAATGAATGTCTTGTTAACTTGAGCTATACTTAATTTAGTATTTATGAACATAATAGCTGACCCGACAAACGTTGTCCTGTTTTAGGGACAAATATTCAATTCGAACAGAAATTAAAAGTTTTTTTTTAAAATTCCAAAGTACTGTTTTTTTGTAATGCAGAACATTATTTAATTGGTTTTAGATCATATCTATCCGTGTACTTACTGAAAAACCACTATAGCCACCTATATATATATATATATTAGGAGGTGGCTATAGTGGTGTTTCAATAAGTACACGGATAGATATGATCTAAAACCAATTAAATAATGTTCTACATTACAAAAAACAGTACTTTGGAATTAAAACAAATATATATATATATATATATATATATATATATATATATATATATATATATATATATATATATATTTATATATGAAATCATATATAAATAAAATTACTAAATAAAATTAAGTCATTATTTCCAGGACTTAAGCATAATTAATAACCTAATTCGTATCTTCCTCAGAACAAAACAATTTAGTCTATTTCTATATCTATTATGTTCAAATAATACGTTAACATACATAAAAGTAGAATCCGCTTGTATTATTTTAAAATAGTAAGATATATTTTATAAACTATCATATTTTTTTTCAATTCAATAGCATTTAAACTTAATATTGTATAGTAAATAAAGTAATATAACTTATCCATTAACAGCATTAACAGCCCTAATCATGCTACAAATATGCCAGAACTTTTCCAGGACTATGTTCAATAAACTTACAAAATTTCAAGTCGATCGTATGAACGGTTTACATTATACAACTCTGCGTATTTCTTACGCTAGATCTCTATCCTGGTTTTTGTGATTTCTACCCCTTAAAACTAAACTTTTCTTAGTACCCCACTCCGTAGTATAACGAAGGTTTCCTCCAAATTTCTAGGCTTTATCATTATTAGTTAGGGCTCTACTTTGGTCATCAGTCAGTTAGTCAGGACAATAAATTTTTATAGAGAGAGATTTTTTACAAAGGGAGCAATAAAATATGGAACACGCTGTTACCGGTTTTAACATATATTTTTGTAGCGTCTGTTAACCTCCATTGTCTCACACGCCAGAGTTGTTTCCATACGTACATTTCCTTTTTACCCGTTCGGATTTCGTCCGTAGATGAGGTATTACGTCTATCCCGATGCTTAGATCTTCTATTAGACTTTCTCACACCTGTTAGTAGACAACAGGTGTACTTCACTTGTGTCCCCAGGGCCTTGGAATTACTTTATCCCACACATCTGACCTAGCATTCTTCCTAGAAAGGATGCATATGCTCTCCTATCAAAACTTTCCTATTAAACCTTTCCTGTTCTTTATAGGAAAGTAACAGTTGTTAATCATTTTGTTTCAAACAAGCAAATCAAGTCCTGGGAACAATCACCTGACGTTTTAGCTGCCTTCTTTAAAATTTCTGTGAACGTTTACAAATAAAACCATTCTGTACTTGAATTGCCTAGTGACGGATCGTAGAACTTCTAAAAATGCAGAATTTACGAATTTCCTTCTAAATTCGAAAATTCGACCTTTTAATGAACCCTTACATTACGAGAAAAATACTTTTCAATCCATAAACCTTTAAGTTGAATGGTGTTTACTGGGCGTTGACTCGTATCAGACAAGACATTCCGTATTATACGGATTATACGGATCGGATTTAACATTTACTGGTAAGAGAGAGGGTTTTACCATTATAGCATCGGAAAGGGTAACTAGTATTGGATTTTACGGTCAGTCGTTCCCTTGACTACTTGAAATCCACTTCCCCTACTCAGGTAGAGGGATGTTATTGTGGAACAGATTTTCACGCTGACAATCACAACCCTCTTACAACCCTTCGGTGGTGTTTACTTTTACTTGAGTAATTTCACTTGATTTCCCCCTCAACTCGTTTTGCTCTTTCGCCGCCCTAACCCTTTGTCGATGTTCTCGGCCCAGAAAAATCTCATTTTCCCTTTAACGCCATTTCACCACGCATGACAAATTTTATTTACCCTTATTTATTTATTTTTACTAAATATTTTTTACACATTTTTTCGTAGAATAAATTTCGTTTTATATAAAAACAAGTAAAATGTTTAGATTTCAGGTCTGCAGTCCGTGACTTCCAAAAAAAACAAACG
>JBAIZL010000001.1:224965507-225045507 GCA_036971475.1 Prosapia bicincta | reverse complement strand
AACCATGATGGATAGCTACCTCGGGCCTTATCTTTCCCAAATGATATAAATTGCTGATAATAAAACTAGAGAACGGAAGTAAATTGACCCATTTATTCCAGTAATAAATCTCAACCGGGAAATTAATGTTTTCTTTCTTTGCGGACGCGAGAGTGAATTGATTCCTGCAGAGAAAATTCCCATTCATTAGAAGACGCGTTGAACAAGTGAATTCTATTGCGGTCAATTCGGTAGAAAATTTCATATGTTAATAACGTTTTTTAAAATTACACATTCTATCATTTCCAGGAAAGTAATTCATTCCTAAATAGAGATATAAAAATACCGTGAGATTTTATAAAGAAAAAATCGTTTTAACTGTAAAACACTATTTTTTTTTACTTTTGATAATCCACTGCTTTTCCGCTCCGATTTATATAACTATTTTGACTATCATAATTATCTGCCAATCCTAGTGTTGTCACAAAGAGGGGCGTGGTTAGATAGGATATAAAAGACGATTTCCAAGCAGGGAAAAAACGTTCTTAGCGATGGAGGCTCTCCGAAACGCAACAACGAATAACGTGACAATGTTAGCATTAGCAGATAATTATGATATTCAAAATAACAGTAATTTTTACCCATAAATTAAAAAAATACAACACTTACGCGCGCGCTTGTGTGCGAACACTTATCTATACGAATATGTCTAAATAAATATTACTTTATTGTAAAATATAAATGTACTAGCGTTACCCGGCGCACATTGCTGCGCCCGAAATTATAATCTTTGCAATAAGAAAAGCAAATCAAACATCTAAATAATTCTATTTCATTTACTGAAATGCTAGAAGACAAACAATGTTTCATTATTAATTATATTTCATTAGGCGCATAAACATAGAAAGTTAAGGTGTCCCAACACGTGAGAACACAACATATAATTGTCTGTGGTAAATGCTCGAATGTTTCAAATTTAATCCAGCAATGGTTAGTGATTGTCCTTGTGCCTTGTTTATGGTTATTGCGAATTGTATAACCATCTCTCCTTTGAACTTGCCACCTCTGATTTCTGCCCGGATCAAGTTGGGTGTCAGTTATTTTGTAGTTATTCTCTTGTTGCACAGCTTTGGTGGATTCAAATTTTGCAAGAATATTATCGGTAATCCTACTTGAATACCAATATGTGTGATAGCAATAATTGTACATAGAATTTAGCAATTATAAACTGTTTAAAATAATTAATGTTTTTTTTACATATTGTTTATAATTTTTTTAAAATTAATATTAGTAATGCTATTATAGATTTACATTATAACATTTGACTTATGGAAGCCTATATACTGAACCATCTTAAGACTCTGGGGCGGAGCCCTGTGGATGGATTTACACTACACTTCACACGAACATTCCTGGAAATATGTTGAACAATCCCCCCAAATTTCATTAAATTCTGTTTAGCAGTTTGAGCGTTCATAAGTTATTAAATACACACATATATTCATACATGGGTTTATGAAAAATTTCATGCCTGTGGGGCGGAGCCCTGTTGATGGATCTACACCAAACCTCATTCGAACCATCCTGGGGATATGTTAAACAACCCTTCCAAATTTCATTACATCTGTTCAGTAGCTTAGCCGTTCATAAGACATTATATGCACACATACATATATGCTTCGGTTTTTGAACAACAACCAAGCCTGTGGGGTGGAGCCCTGTAGATGGACCTACACCAAACTTCAAACGCACTTTCCTGGAAATGTGTTAAATAAACCGTTTAAATTTCATCAACTTCTGTAAAGCGGTTTAGGCGTACATAAGATATATACGTATACACATACGTTTTTGAACAATACTAAACCTCTGGGGCGGAGCCCTGAGGGTGGATCTACACCAAACTTCACACAAATCATCCTATTAATATGTTAAAGAATCCCTTTAAATGTCAATAACAATTTGTTCAGCGGCTTAAGCGTCCTTAAGATACATACAATACACATACATATATACAACGGTTTTTTAACCATCCTAAACCTCTGGGGCGGAGACCTGTGGATTTATCTACACCAACCTTCACAGGATTCATCCTGGGAAGTATGTTAAACAAACCCTTCAAATTTCATCAACTTCTGTTCAGAGGTTTAGGGGTTTTTAACATGCATGCACACATACATACACAAAACAATCATTTTTATAGATATAGATTAAATACAAATAAGCCTAACAATATATGTGTAAAAGTGTACATGGGTATACATTTTACATCGTTAGTTTACAGACCTAGTAAGGGGAGAGTTCATATGTGGATTCAGTATCAATGTTTGTTATCGATGAGAGTTGTCATGATCTTTGATTTTTTTGTTGTTTTCTATTAAGTCTTTTGCAATATTTGTACTGCTATTGAAACCGTTATAGATAATGAAAGGAGTTCATTTTTTTAGATCTTCATTTATATTTCGCTAAACCATCTTTTTATAGATTTTTTAAAAATTGCCTGTCATAAATCAATTATTATTTTTACAATGGTTTTATCTACTCTTTTGGATGCTTCTTCTTTCCTCACAAAATAGTTTTACGTTACTCCGTACTCTTCCGCGCTTTATGTCTGTTTCTCTTTTTCTTTTTATCGCACATTCATTTTCACACAATTTGCTGTTCAGTAATAGTTTCATAAAAACCGCCCTAGAAATTCCAAATTTGTTACGCAATAAAACTTCGACCAATAATGTGTTTATTTATTTTTGGAGCAAGACACATTTCTTTACACTTTATTAGTTACTTGACCGCGAATACTTCAGTAAGAATCAAGTTTTTCCACCTCTAATATTTTTAACTGCAAGTAAAATATTACTTCCAAACAATATAGTTCTGTCTACTTCCGTTTTCGTCTATCCGGAAGCTCTGACTCGCCGACATTATGTTTCTGCAATACCAAGCTCCTGAACGCTATTCGAAGCGGAGTTTCTGAACACGTTTTATATCTCTGCGCCTTCATTGTGGTTTATGTTCTTGTTTTTGTTGAGTTTCTTTAACATTAAGATATTTTCACATTTTCAACCGAGCCCAAATGAAATTATGTGGTATAAACCACTGAAAGTATAGATAAATTATATAGAGATAGAAAAAACTGAAGAAGGGCGAGTAGTAGCAACTGTAGTGTTGAGCGGAGTATTATGTCGCGCTGTGGCGATGCGAAGAAGATAAAGGTAAGCTACAGAACATATTCAAAATATTTATTGAAGACCGATGGGTTGGATTATACGAACAGAAGAAAATTTCTCTTTGGTAAAATAAAATGTGAACTAAAAACTATATAGAAATACTCTGACGAAGAAGAGGAAAACATATTTAATGATGCAACAGAAGCACCATTGGACGGGAGAAACAGGACAAATGAAGGCAGAGATGGCGCCCTTGACGGGGTTAAGGTAGAAGGGATATTTTTAAAAACAATATAATTTGGAGGAGTTTGACTTATCGAACGAAAACTGAAATACTATTACGTTTTCACTAAACAAGTGTATCAGTACACTTGAATAAACTTGTAATTAAATCAAAATATCAAAACTGTATAGATAATTCTTCAAGTCATATTTAGTGTGCAGATATGCAAGATACTCTGATCCTTGTTAAGGGTAATTTTTAGGTGATCGGCTTTCCAAATACAATAGTCTTCGACCTCTGCAAAGGGTAGCTCTTTTAAAATTATTCGGTTCTCGCAATTCAACATTATTTTACCTCTGTCAGTGGTAGTTTTGTTTTAACTAACAGATCCTCCTAAATACAGGATTCTTTGACTTCTGTCAATGGTAATTTTTTTAGGTAATAGATCCTCCAAAATACAACATCCATTGACTTAGGGTAGTTCTCTTTTAGGTAATCGGTCCTCTCAATACAATAGTCTTGAACGTGTGTCAAGGGTAGGTCTTTTTTAGGTATCGGTCCTCCAAATACAACATTCTTTGACCTCTGTTAAGGGTAGTTTTTTAGCTAACAGATCCTCCAAATACAACATTCTTTGACCTTCTGTCAAGGGTAGCTCTTTTTTAGGTAATAGGCCCTCTCAATAAAACATTCTTTGCTTTTTATCAGTGGTAGTTTTTTTTTTAGGTAATAGATCCTCCAAATACAACATTCTTTGACCTTCTGTCAAGGATATTTTTTTTAGTTAATCGGTACTCCCGACAACATTTTCTTACTTTTGTTAAGGGTGGTTCTATTTTAGGTAATCCCCCCTTGCAATACAATAGTCTTTGACGTCTGTCAAGGGTAGTTTTTCTAAGATAATCAACCCTCCCAACAAGAACAACGTGCATAGTGGCAGTCAGTGGGACTGATGATGGAAGTGTATACTTCGATTGAAGAATCCAGTTATTATAGATTTTAATAGAATCTAGTAAATAGTAAACCTATATTATATGTCGAGAAATTAACTAAACAGAATTTTATTTATAGTCCGAATTTAAATCGTTTTTAAATTTACTGAATTCAATTGAAGTCCTGTTTTAAAAAGATTTAGATGCGCCAGAGAAATTGTCATTTCAAATGTTGAAATAAAAGTATACAGTTGAATTTCACGATATTGAATTAATTGTAGTGTGATTTATTAATATTTTATATTGATCAGAAGTAATTGATTAAAATATTTTAACCTAACTCTGTACTATGAGTGGAACAACATAACCTACGTGTTAAAACAGCTTTTCTGCAACATAACCTATAAAATCAGCTGCTGTATGAAATCATATGTTATATCTTAATTTAAGGTGAAATAGTTGTGTACCAAAGATAAATACAACTGCACAGTTGTGTTAATTCGTTTCTCTGTACCAGAAGTGATTTTTGTTCATCTTAGTCCTAACTTTATTCCTTCTCTTCTAACGGTTACAAGAGACATCTGTCTTCGTCCCATTTACGGCAGGATTACACCAAGTAAGTTACCCTGCATTCCCAATTTTTCCCCTTTTTCTAGGGTCAGAGGATGATTTTGTCTTTTCTCTAAATAAATTCAAAATATAATTCACAACCCTTTTTACATCATTTATATTCCTTAATTTTACTTGCTGTACGCCTTCTATAATTTGATTAGGCAAATTAGGTACTTGAATGTTAATTGTCCCGTTGTACAAAAGCTTTTATCATTAAAAAAACGTAGTATTGTAATTAACTTCGCCTTATAGTCGACAAATAAAGATTCGACTTTCTAAGATTCAATGCTCTAATTTGATATAAAGATTCGCCTACGTAAAACGTTCTCTTTGTGAGTCGTTCTTTCTCTTTGTGCGTTCAGTTCTTCAGACTCGAGGCAGTTACGTTGCAGGAAACGGAAAGCTTCCAAGTAATTAAATGGTTAATTAACTTTCAGATAGAAGTGATTCATATAACGTGGTTCTGAGTCAAAGGTTGTGAAATACGAAAGCTCGACTCTGTTCGGTTCGTTCACGACAAGTGAGACTGACTTTAAAGTGAGCGTCGTCTGATGTGCTTTTCTTGGTAAATCATCGTTTCACGGTAGGATACATCTTAATCCGACCATGGTAGGATACATCTCAATCCGACCATGGTAGGATACATCTCAATCTCTCCATGGTAGGATACATCTCAATCCGTCCATGGTAGGATACATCTCAATCCGACCATGGTAGGATACATCTCAATCCGACCATGGTAGGATACATCTCAATCCGACCATGGTAGGATACATCTCAATCCGACCATGGTAGGATACATCTCAATCCGACCATGGTAGGTTACATCTCAATCTCTCCATGGTAGGATACATCTCAATCCGTCCATGGTAGGATACATCTCAATCCGACCATGGTAGGATACATCTCAATCCGACCATGGTAGGATACATCTCAATCCGACCATGGTAGGATACATCTCAATCCGACCATGGTAGGATACATCTCAATCCGACCATGGTAGGATACATCTCAATCCGACCATGGTAGGATACATCTCAATCTCTCCATGGTAGGATACATCTCAATCCGTCCATGGTAGGATACATCTCAATCCGACCATGGTAGGATACATCTCAATCCGACCATGGTAGGATACATCTCAATCCGACCATGGTAGGATACATCTCAATCCGACCATGGTAGGATACATCTCAATCCGACCATGGTAGGTTACATCTCAATCCGACCATGGTAGGATACATCTCAATCCGACCATGGTAGGATACATCTCAATCCGACCATGGTAGGATACATCTCAATCCGACCATGGTAGGATACATCTCAATCCGACCATGGTAGGATACATCTCAATCCGACCATGGTAGGATACATCTCAATCCGACCATGGTAGGATACATCTCAATCCGACCATGGTAGGATACATCTCAATCCGACCATGGTAGGATACATCTCAATCCGACCATGGTAGGATACATCTCAATCCGACCATGGTAGGATACATCTCAATCCGACCATGGTAGGATACATCTCAATCCGACCATGGTAGGATACATCTCAATCCGACCACGGTAGGTTACATTTGAATCCGAATTAGTGGGCCAACTTGCCTCACCATGTAGGATTCGGTTGCACGGCAGTTACGAAAATTTTTTAACAAAAATGTTTAAATTTTACTAATTTATATTGTATTTAAGTTTAAAGAATCAAACAGTTTCGTACGTTTGGTACTACTTACCAAACAGTATGCATTAATAATAGTAGTAATTAATAAAACAATATAATAAACAGTATTTTCAAAATAGTTTCTTATGACTTATGACATAAAATACCACAAAGTGAGCTAGTAATTAGTGTAGTATTTAAATTTGTCTAAAATGTTGTATAAATAAAAAAATTCGTTGTGATACAAGTTTATCATTTTTATTCCCTTACGAAATTTTCAACGCCAAATAGTTTCTGTAACGCGAAAATAACTGACGCGGCAATTTTCAAGCGATATTGTCTCTTATAAAGAAGCCAATTATATAGCATGACTGCAAGGTAGATTTGATTCCGTATTATGGCCGGGACATATTCCGGTCTCTAAATATCGCTGCCATTATGTTTAATGTCGCCATCCTTTTGGAGCCAAATTGCCAGTCTTTTTGTCGCTGCCAGGGAACGTTTACAACCCTTCATTACTGAACCTCTCCGACGGCTCTGTGACTAGAAACTAATATTATGTTTTATCTGTTGCAGGTATGCGACACTTAAGTGTCCATCACTATCGTTCGTAAGTAAAGAGAAATATGTGATTTGGTTGATAAAATGTAGATCATATTCGGACCGTCTTGTTTCAACGCTTTTCTCTTACTTTTTATTTTAGAAGGATACGACTCTATTTCGACATAATCGTTTTCTTCCTTCCGCCTGTTTTGGTAATTTTTTAGGCATTTTTAATATTTGGCTATATTTGAAATTCTTTAGAAAGTGGCCACGCTCTCGGTTTCTGCAGGTCAGTAAATAACTGTAATGTTTTAGCGTAATTCTATGTCAAGACAAAAGTAAATGTTTCGCTATCAAGTGAAAACAATGCGTATATATGTATGTATATATATATGTGTGTGTGTGTGTGTGTGTGTGTGTGTGTGTGTGTGTGCGCGCGCGCGCGTGTGTGTGTGTGTGTGTGCGCGCGCGCGCGTGTGTGTGTATGTGTTTGCGCGCGCGCGCGCGTGTGTGTATGTCTCTGTCTCTGTGTATGCGTATACATATGTATGTCCGAGAGAGAGATATGTAAATGACGTTTCACTTTTAGTGCTGAAGATGTGCATCTTTCTTGCTCAATAATTATGTAATAATATACCATTTACAAGAATATTTAAAGAAATAAAGGCTCACAGCTTTTCATCAACGTTTGGTGTTTCAGTCCAGAGCTCTGTACACACTCATCATCTAAAGCAACGCATGTGTTTGAGCCTGCCGAGACTACTCTTCGTATAGCAAAAGATAAGCAATACTTTTATGTAGGGGCCTGTATACTGTACTTTCGCAAAGAAAAGAATAGGTCTAGTTATTTACAATATTTCTTTTTACATTTTATAAAATGAATAAATTCTCTCTGTACACATTTTATATTCGTTGAAAACCATTTCAGATAAAAGGGAAAATGTTTAACTAAATATGTTTGTTCTGTGTGATGAAATTTCCCTCTTTCCGTCAACATACTGTGCTGGTTTCAAGTATTTAGAAAAAGAACGAAATTTACTTAAACTCTAATGTTTTATAAAAGAAGATGAACCCTATAACATTAAAAGTAGTAAGTCAGTACCTTATATCCTAGAAACTGTATTGGAGCTTATAAACTGTACTAAAGCTTAAAACTATAATTGGAACTTATAAACTGTACTAAAGCTTTGTACTGTACTGGAACTTAGAAACTGTACTGAAGCTTTGTACTGTATTGAAGCTTATAAACTGTACTAAAGCTTAAAACTGTAATTGGAACTTATAAACTGTACTAAAGCTTAAAACTTTAATTGGAACTTAGAAACTGTACTGAAGCTTTGTACTGTACTGGAGAATAAACTGTACTGAAGCTTTGTACTGTATTGGAGCTTATAAACTGTTCTAAAGCTTAAAACTGTAATTGGAGCTTATAAACTGTACTAAAGCTTAAAACTTTAATTGGAACTTAGAAACTGTACTGAAGCTTTGTACTGTACTGGAGAATAAACTGTACTGAAGCTTTGTACTGTATTGGAGCTTATAAACTGTACTAAAGCTTAAAACTGTAATTGGAACTTAGAAACTGTACTAAAGCTTTGTACTGTACTGAAGCTTTGAACTGTATTGGAGCTTATAAACTGTAATAAAGCTTAAAACTGTAATTGGAACTTAGAAACTGTACTAAAGCTTTGTACTGTACTGGAACTTAGAAACTGTACTGAAGCTTTGTACTGTACTAGAGCTTAGAAACTGTACTGAAGCTTTGTACTGTACTGGAGCTTAGAAACTGTACTGAATCTTTGTACTGTATTGGAGCTTATAAACTGTACTAAAGATTAAAACTGTAATTGGAACTTAGAGACTGTACTAAAGCTTTGTACTGTACTGGAGCTTAGAAACTGTACTGAAGCTTTGAACTGTATTGAAGCTTGAATCTGTAGTAAAGCTTTGAGTGTACTGAAGCTTAGAAACTTTACCGAGGTTTGAAACTGTACTGAAGCTTAGAAACTGTACTAAAGATTTGTACTGTACTAGAGCTTAAAAACTGTACTGAGGTTCAAAACTGTACTGGAGCGTAGAAACTGTACTGAAGCTTTGTACTGTACTGGAGCTTTGTACTGTACTGGAGCTTAGAAACTGTACTGAGGTTCAAAACTCTACCGGAGCTTAGAAACTATACTGAAGCTCTGTACTGTACTGGAGCTTAGAAACTGTACTGAAGCTTTTAACTGTATTGAAGTTTGGATCTGTAGTAACGATTTGAGTGTACTGGAGGTTAGAAACTTTACTGAAGCGCAAAACTATACTGGAGCTTAGAAACTGTACTGAAACTTTAAATTGTACTGGAGCTTATAAACTTTACCGAAGTTTGAAACTGTCCTGAAGCTTAGAAACTGTACTGAAGATTTGTACTGTACTGGAGCTTAGAAACTGTACTGAGGTTCAAACCTGTACTGGAGCTTAGAAACTGTACTAAAGCTTTGTACTGTACAGGAGCTTAGAAACTGTACTGAAGCTTTGTACTGTACAGGAGCTTAGAAACTGTACTGAGGTTCAAAACTATACTGAAGCTTAGAAACTGTACTGAAGCTTTGTACTGTACAGGAGCTTAGAAGCTGTACTGAGGTTCAAAACTGTACTAGAGCTTAGAAACTGTACTGAAGCTTTGAACTGTATTGAAGCTTGAATCTGTAGTGAATCTTTGAACTGTACTGGAGCTTGGAAACTTTACTGAAGCTTAAAACTATATTGGTGCTTAGAAACTATACTGAAGCATTGAATTTTACTGGAGCTTAGAAACTTTACTGAAGCTTGAAACTTTACTGGAGCTTAGAAACTGTACTGAAGCTTTGAATTGTACTGGAGCTTAGAAACTGTGCTGAAGCTTTGAACTGTATTGAAGCTTGTATCTGTAGTGAATCTTTGAACTGTACTGGAGCTTGGAAACTTTACTGAAGCTTAAAACTATACTGGTACTTAGAAACTATACTGAAGCATTGAATTGTACTGGAGCTTAGAAACTTTACTGAAGCTTGAAACTTTACTGGAGCTTAGAAACTGTACTGAAGCTTTGAACTGTATTGAAGCTTGAATCTGTAGTAAAGCTTTGAAATGTACTAGAGCTTAGAAACTTTACTGAAGCTTAAAACTATACTGGAGCTTAGAAATTGTACTGAAACTTTGAACAGTATTAAAGGTTGCGACTGTACTGGAGCTTGTAAACTTTACTGAAGGTTGAAACTGAACTGGAGCTTAGAAACTGTACTGAAGCTTTGAACTGTATTGAAGCTTGAAACTGTAGTGGAGCTTTGAAGTGTACTGGAGCTTGATACTTTAATGGAGCTTAGAAACTATACTGAAGCTTTGAATTGTACTGGAGCCTAGAAACTTTACCGAAGCTTGAAACTGTACTGAAGCTTAAAAACTGTACTGAAGCCAGAAACTGTACTGGAACTTAAAAACTGTACTGAAGCGTTGTCCTGTACAGAAGCTTGAAACTGTAGTAGAGGTTTAAACTCTACTGATGCTTTAAACTTTACTGAAGCTTGAAACTTTAAACTGCACTGGAGCATAGAAACTGTACTGAAACGTTGAGCTGTACTGAGGCTTGAAACTGTACTTGAGCTTAAAAACTTTGTTGAAGCTTGAAATTGTACTGGAGTTTAGAAACTATACTGAAGCTTTGATCTGTACTGAAGTTTGAAACTGTACTGGGGCTTGAATATGTACTGAAGCTTTGAACTGTACTGAGGCTTGAATCTGTACTGGAGCTTAGAAACTGTACTGAAGCCTAAAACTGTAATGGAGGTTATAAACTATGCTGAAGCTGGAAACTATACTGAAACGTCAAAATTGTTTTGGAGTTTTGATATTTTTATACTTATCGTGTTTTACCGCCAACCTTTACTCCATGTACATATGTGAAATTTTCTTATCCAACTTCCTATGACTATTGATCGTTCGGTGCTAGAAGACCTTTGAGTATGATTTGTATAAGAAGCTTTCTAGAGTAAGAAGCTACTTTCAGAGGTTTTGTAAGGCATAAAATAGTCCTTCCTTTATTCGCATTTCCTTTTTTTCTACCAGGGGATGTGTGACGTAACACATCTGTGATCCTGATGAAGAGAGGGTTTATTTCCGATACGCGTCCTGCACATGTATTGTCATAGTCTTACACAAAAAGGTCTATTGCAGCTTCGAGAGGGAGTTTTCGTTGTGCCAACAGCAGCTCCATGATTCTTCCATCTATATAATTTAACTGTAAAACCTATAATTTCTATCTTTCACACCATGAACGTATTCCAACACACGATATGTAAAGACAGGTGGCATACCACATCACATCATACTGCCACATTACATCTGAACTCGCGCCACGTACATCTAGTGCGCAAACATGCACATCCACCCTTATTCGTACTAATTCCATTAATATTTGCGTCCACAAAGGAGACAGACATTAACTATATATTTTACTTTGTTGCTCGTTAATCTCGAATACGACGTCCCTACATTACAATAATCCCCCGTGCGTTGTGGGTGTGCTAAAAGCTGACCGTTACCATGGTAACCGGGCTCAATGTAATCGTGTAAATCCGTGTCATTTGTATGTGGATTGTCACCTGCGTTATTGATGATATTGGTTATTATACGATACACTCAGTCATTTGTTACGCTATTAGAACTGTCAATAAATTTACGAAAATCATAAGCATTAATAACGGCTAATATGTTGATGTTATCAATATGTATTGAATTAAATGTTTTCAAATATATGTATACAGGGGTAAATGTTTTTGTTGACAGCAGTCTTAGCTATTTAAAAAAAAATTCCAATTTACTAACAATTTAATTCTATTTCATATTTATAAACTTGTTTGGACGACTCCTCCATTTTGTGGTGTAAATTTCCCCCACTAACCACTACCCCCTCTGGTTCATGAATTAAACAAAGCAATTGTTTGAAATTCTTTAACTCCAAAAAGAAATTTTATTTGAAATTGAATTATTTAAAATGTCAACTTTCCCAAAAAATTGTTCCATATAGAATTTTTAATTAAATCAAAACGAGAGAAATTAAACTGACCTTAATCGCAGGGTCACTCCTAAATCCTGGTAGATTTTTCTTAATTCTCCCTCGAGATCGTTTGTTTCTGGGGTGGCCATCTTGGTATGCAAGTGTCACCTATCTTGACTGTTGGCGTCCCTGCTGCGAATTCCTTTGTCTACCCTTCCAGTACATCCCTTCTGCGTTGACGTAGTAGAATTTTATATCACGATTTTGAAATTTATAAAATTTTGCTCTCCCTCTTTCAGTTCTTAAGTTCTTATTGTTCAATTATTTATTTAGTTATTTAATTATTTATTTTTCACTGTTCATATATATGAAAGGTTGATTTAAAAATTGACATTTAATTAAATTTGGATTTCTTCACTGTTCACTGTTTTATATAAAATTTGAAGCACTGTTCTTTATAAATTACCTTACTGACTCTAATAATTTTTCATATTGTTCACCTCTAACACACACCAACGTCTTAAGAACGACGCCACACAGATGTTAAACTTTGGAGACCACTTTTCGAGAAGTTACCTCCTCCAAAATGGTTCCAAACCACACGCGACTACATTTTAGCGACGACCAGTCTCGCGCTTAGCACGCCATTTGCTTCGTCGTCATTTACAGATCACAAACTGAAACAAAGGCTAGTTACCTTGAGCGACCGGACCGACACGTCCTCCACCTTTGAAGTCTCAAATAACGCTGTCTATTTTAACCCGGCTGGGCTTTCTCGTTCCCACGAGACATATCGTACCAGGTTCTGTCAACCAATTGGGTGGCTTCTAAGATCTACGTCACGACATCATGCGACTTTTACCTTCGCTGGGCTTCCGCTTTCGCACACAAAGCAGGCTCACTCCAAAATGATCAAAACACTGTCTGTTTCTTTAATTTGAGTTTAACTCTTCTGTTTGGCGTTTTCGCGAATTTTGGTACAGAGCATCTTTTTTCCCTCTTGACAAGCCGCGTCTCCTCGAATGTCGATGGTGATTGTAGGAGTATTTTGAGGTTTTCTCTCATTTCCATGTAATTTACTTGTTTTTTTAAATATACAAAACCCCTTATCCCTTCTAATGGCTTAGCTTTCACATTTTTACATTACGAAATTTTAATATTATTGCGACGGAATTTGCTAATTCCAATCCTGCCCGTTGCAACACACACACACACACACACACACACACACACACACACACACACACACACACACACACACACGCACACACACACACACACACACACACACACACACACACACACACACACACACACACACACACACACATACATACACACACAGATATATATATATATATATATATATATATATATATATATATATATATATATATAACCTACCCTAACTTATTCCATCATGCTTTATAATCGTGTTTTACCTCTTACTTGCTTTATTATACAGTAGTAGCCTCCGATTCTCTTTCTATATTTTAGTTAGACTTTATATTTTGCTTATAATTCGTTAAAATAATACGGCTTTGAAAATTGTCTCTTTACCAATAGCACAAGTATAAAGATACATAACCATTCGCGTGCGTATGTTTGCGCGCGAACTCAATGCTCTTGTAAACGCGTGTATTGGCAATAGATTAAGGGGCATGGGGAGGCAACATAACTCTCTAGGATTACAGGACGATGTGCCTAGACGGGTTAATACCCCTGCTCAAATAGGATGTAACGGGCGCGCACAGATCCCTAATACCCCTGTAAGACTAGACAATTCGTTCACCCTTGGGGTCAACTGAAGATTCTTTTATATTTATCGATTTGTATTATTCATCGAATTTGAAATGCCTTTCTAAACTGAGACTTAAGTGTTAATCCAGTGACTTATTAATCCCATTTTATATCTTTCCCCGTAAAAGTCTGATTAAAACAGCAAATGCTTGTCAAAATAATACTTATCAACGCCCACTTGTGGTAGTATAGGCTTGTTTTAGAACAACCTTACGCGTCACGCTTTTCCAATTATTTAATGTAATATACTCGTATTTCGGAAGTTTTAATTTTGTAGCAATAATTATTCGTTCGTTTTCAACTAAGTTCTTACCTTTCTGCTGACATTCTTCAATTTCTTCTATTAGTTCACACTCTTCTTATACATATATATATATATATACTCGTTATATATATACTCGCACTCGTTATATATATATATATATATACTCGTTATATATATACTCGCACTCGTTATATATATATATATATATACTCGTTATATATATACTCGCACTCGTTATATATATATATATATATATATATATATATATATATATATACATATTTAACTTTGTATTTAATGACAATTGATATTTAATGAATGTGTATGGTTATACAAGATTTGCCATTTATTTGTAGCAAATAATAACATGGTTATATTTGCCATTTCTTTATAGATCTCTCTCTCTCTCTCTCTCTCTATATATATATATATATATATATATATATATATATATATATATATATATATATATACTTATATATAATTAATAAATTAAAAATATTTCAAAAACAAGAATACTTTTAATGAATATATTTATTCAAAGCTTTTCGCCGATAAAATAGTATCAGCATCTTTAGGAAAATAATTATCTAATATATGTTATATATGTATATATTTAACTTTGTATTTAATGACAATTGATGTTAATACAATTTTTCAAATATTAATTTATTAAATAAATTTAATAATGAGGTAGTTTTAATTTTATATGGGAGAAAATCTTATTACGAAATTTATTTCGTCCCATTTGGTTTAAAATAAGTGATAATATATGATTTTATAAAACAGCTGATTACATGTTATAAGTTATGTGGTAGAACAGCTGTTTTAAGTATTATTTGTTAATTTATTTATATTAATTATATTTATTCAATAAAAAATGACAAAAATAAAATAAAATATTTCTTGGTTAACTGAAGTAGGGATTAACGTTAAAAAAGTTTTGTTTATGCTCCTTGTTTCTTCTACGGCCAAATCGTCAAGTGCCTTAAGCAGTCAACTACTTACGTAAAGATCCCGGGTTCGATTCCCGTCAGTAGCAAAGAATTTCAAAAGGCTCAACTTGTATAAATGAATACCTGTGATAGTGGCCACATCATCAGTCTAGCATGTGTTCTGTCCACGAAACGTGTGGTTCCTAAAGAATGCAACCTCGGGAATCGGGGACGCCTCGAATCATTCTCGGTGGCTCCGGGCGTGAATCAGAATTGATGGAATAAGGTAAAAATAATGAACCACAGTTTGTGACTACACAACGTAGCAGTAACGCTGTTATAGAGGTTTTTTACAATTCCTTCTGTTAGTTCACACTCTGATTATATATACCTTCCACAAATTTTCAATGGCTAAAAAAATACTTTTTTATTCATCCACTGATGTTCATATACATTTTTTTTACCTTTTATGAATGACAATTGATGTTAATACAGTTTTGTTTTCAAATATGTATTCAATAATTAAATACTAAAAAAAGTTGATGTCTCATTCGGATTCGAACTAAATCACTACATGTTTGAAATCTAGTACTTTGGCACTGAACCAATTTACCCATAGGTATAAATATTTTACCTAAAGATGTATTTGAAATTATAAGAGAAAGGTTCCTTGCAAGAATGAAGCATTGCAAGAAATGGATAGAATAAGAAATTATAGATCATCATCAGCTTCAAAAGTTAGACACTAATAAATAGAAACAAATAAAAATAATAGTCAAACATCATGTACTGTATAAAGAGGAAAATGGAAAATTGCAAGGAAATTCACTTTCTATTATGCCACCTAATTTTGTAATTCTGTCATACGTATATACATATTTATATTAATTGTAACTATATAATGAAAAGTAACTCAAATAATATTCTGCTTTGTTGACCTCGGTAGGAATTGACTTTAAAACATATTTTATAACTCTTGTTTAGGATTAAAGATTTACTTTGTTATATAAAACTGCTCTGACATTGTTTTGTACCATGTGAACTCATTGTCTTACAAGGTAAACTTCTCTTGCGACTCATGTCCAAACATATTACATAGGTCAGATCTAAATCATATGTCTATTTACAGGTAATTTTTTTAATGTAATTTTTATATCAGTATTTGTGTACTTTATTTGTTTATTTTATCAGTAATTTTTTTATGTATGTTTGAATAAAATTCGAGTATACTGAGATTTAACCCTTTGGGTATGTATTTCCCGGGAAATGAGTTCATTTGAAGACATCTTTATGGCGAAATGACCCGTTTTGTTTTACAAGTGTGTAAGAAATCTGTTTTAATAAATACACTACTGTTTTGATTGCAAGTTAGTAAAAATCTGTTTTTATTTTATTCTTAGTTATGAAAATACAGCACAGTTTGTATGTTTCCTATTTTTAATTAGCTCTTTAAATTGTAACAATTCTTTTCTATTTAAAATTACTTTATCTCTTCTTTTCTGTTTAAAATATTAACATCACAATGTCATTTACAAACATTACAATGGTAATGCTTTATCCCAGTTAACCCTTTCTTTTACCCCTTTATACTAAAGTCAAAAGTTATTAAAAAAATAATTTTTAGTTATATTTAATGAAAATTGTTATTTAATTTTGTTCTATCTAACCCTTTTAATATTTAAAACCAAATTGACTTTATTTTATAAATAAAACTGTTTTTATCTTCTAAAATTCTTTTCCTAACCCCTTGAAATAATCCCTTTATGTGATTTAGCAATTTTTGAACCTTTGATTTTAATCCCTTGTACATAAAATTATACAATTGTAATTTTAAAACATAATTTTATAAATATTAAATAATTTTAACCCTTTTAAATAAAAAAACTGATCTTTAAAAACATAAGTTCATCCATAAACAATTTTACCCCTTTAAATAAACAATTGATATTTCAAGACCATAAGCTTATCGACAAATACTTTTACCCCTTTGAATAAACAATTGATCTTTTAAAAACATAAGTTTATCAACGAACTTAATTTTTCTACGTCTATAACTAACTAAACAAAATATTTTACATCTACATCTGAAATTCTTAACCTAACATTAGATTTACTAGACACACATAATCTTTACCAAAATGTTTACTTCCTATTATCTTTTCTTTACTTTATTTTCAACATAATTCACTTTTACCTTTAGTCAAAGAAATTGACAGTATTCCTGTATATGTCTGTTTTTACTGTTTTGCGTACAATAGTAGGCAAAAATAATTTACACAAATTGACCTAAAACTTTACCATGAACAAAATAATCACCTTTTTTCTGTAGGGCGCTGCCAAGCGATCCATGTTTTACAAACGTTTGCGACCCACTGTATTAAACAAGGGGTTATGATTGTTATCACCATTATTTGTTTGCAGTTTTAAAAGCTCGTTTGGAATCACTTCAAGTTTTTTCTTTACTTGAGATCAGTTTCTAAAATATGTAACTCTGAAGTCATTTCTTTTGTTTTTCTCAATGAAGAGTCAGTTATTGAGCCCACCAAAACATCTTTGCGCCTTAATATAGAAATATTCGTTTCAGAATTGTGCTCTTTATTTTTTTTCTAGATATCTAAACTCTTCTTTCTTCTCACCTAATATCCTTTCGATAATTACCTCATTGTAATTTTCCAACAGGTTAGTATAATTAAGTAACTGTTATGGAAGGTGAAATGAAGTGCGTGACTGAAATTGGAAATGCTTGAACTTTCTGTTTTAGTTTGAGTAGAAATATTTTGTCTTTCAGTCAGTCCTGGAAAAAGAACAAGAGAGAATCGGATGATTCATTGATATTTGTAGTTTCTTGTTAAGCGTGGCAGCAGGCGGTGGTTCGAGGCGTGTTGGTGTTTGGAGGGGCGCTTACTTATGTTGGTAGGCCTCTGTCAAGTTGGAGAACTCAAGGTCTGGCTGGATAGTTTTATGCCCATCTAGGTACAAGAGTCGAGTCTGAGGGTCCTGCTCTTGGGCATGACCAACCAAAGTGGATGAAGGTCCGATTGGACTACCTGAGCCAAACTAATCAGACATGGTATTGAAATTCCGAAACTTGACCTTTCGGAAAGTTTTACTGGTTCCGAGGGGCTCTAGAAAAGCGGTCGAAACCATAGTGTCTGGTTGGAGTTCGTCTCATCATTCAGTCCCAGCTTTCCAGCAAATTCGCTCCAGCAAAAGGCTCTTGCATACTGGTGTCAAACCCTCCGTCTAGTGCCTGGTCGGAAGGAGTAAAGGTTTCATACTCTAAACTAGAGATCAACAATCTTTGTGTCCTTGAACAAGGAGTATAAGTCGTGAGAGAGGTACTCGTGGTTACCACTTGCCTTTTTATGCTTTCTTTCTTCTTACTCTTTCCGCGTAACAGACTGCCGAATGTTAGATTGGAAACTTAGGACGACTGTTTGACTTCTCATTGGTGTACAATACATTTACAAACGTATTTACAGTCACAGTGACTATTAGCCTTTAATGTGATTGTTAAAGACTAACAATTGAACTTAAAAACTAATTATAAATTACTTAATAATTATTAAAAATTAACCTAAACTAGAGAAAGAAATCGCTCCAGGGTAATTATAAATTATGTTAGCTCAAGTACGGGGTGAACAGGATAATGGGAGGAAAATTATGGGGGGGGACGTTATGGAGACAGGGAGAGAGCTTCGGACGTTACCATTGCCGAAAGGCTTAGTGAAAAAGTACAGAAAATTCCCACCAGAGCGCTCTGTAAGAGCGGCCAATGGCGTTCGTGAAAATGAAACAGGTGTACTGGAGTTTGTAGTTACAGGATTTGCATCATTGAAAAAATGCACTGTAGTGTTAAATAAAAAGAAAAAAATTAAAAGAAAATACTTGGTGTAATTTAATGGTCTTTTCCTGTATTTAGTAAAACTGCCTTAGATCTTCTGTATATTTGGATTTTAATTTTTAAATGGTTTAATAATTACGCCTGCTTTTAAATAAAATATCTTTATTTTAGCGCTCTGCTCTCCATACAAAATAATTAATTTTTTCCTTCGTGTTTCTAATCCTTTAGGGGAAATTGTAGGTCGATAATTTTGTACCCTCAATGATTTAGCAGTTGATTTGAATAAAACGAACCGTTTTTGGTGTATGAGTCCAATTTGTTTCAATTTTACCAACACTGAAACCCGTAATGAATATAACTAGTATTCCACTCTCTATAACAGATGTTAGTCATAAAATATAGCCTAGAATCTACTCCGATATAAACCTATTTACTATATATATAGTTATATCTATTTGAATACGTTCTTTAGCGTGTTATTTTGAATTTAAAGTTGACAATAGCATTGTATATATGTTACTGTAATTCACCATATATTGTAAATATTAGGTTTTATCAGTAAATATATACCACCATGAGTTTTTTACATTTTACATGAAATTTTATAAATAATAGATTCTTTATCGAGCTTTTACCATAAGCTAGGTTTTACCAATGGTAAATGTCGTTTTTAGGAATAAAACAATGAGAGTTTCTTAACTTCTATTTGAAGTACATATCAATCGAAACCTTACATATTTCTTTTACTTCTAATAAAATAAATCAGTATTAATCTTATTATTTGGTATTTCATAAAAAAAAGTTAGGTTATGTTATATTTTATCTATTCGTTAATATTAACTGTATCTCTGAGGTTAATCCTAAGATGTATCGAGTTAGGTTAGGTTAGGTTATATTTTATCTATTCCTTAATATTTACTGTATCTCTGAGTTTAATCCTAAGATGTATCGAGTTAGGTTAGGTTAGGTTATATTTTATCTATTCCTTAATATTTACTGTATCTCTGAGTTTAATCCTAAGAAGTATCGAGTTAGGTTAGGTTAGGTTATATTTTATCTATTCGTTAATATTTACTGTATCTCTGAGTTTAATCCTAAGATGTATCAAGTTAGGTTAGGTTAGGTTATATTTTATCTATTCGTTAATATTTACTGTATCTCTGAGGTTAATCCTAAGATGTATCGAGTTAGGTTAGGTTAGGTTATATTTTATCTATTCGTTAATATTTACTGTATCTCTGAGGTTAATCCTAAGATGTATCGAGTTAGGTTAGGTTAGGTTATATTTTATCTATTCGTTAATATTTACTGTATCTCTGAGGTTAATCCTAAGATGTATCGAGTTAGGTTAGGTTAGCTTATATTTTATCTATTCGTTAATATTTACTGTATCTCTGAGGTTAATCCTAAGATGTATCGAGTTAGGTTAGGTTAGGTTATATTTTACCTATTCGTTAATATTTACTGTATCTCTGAGGTTAATCCTAAGATGTATCGAGTTAGGTTAGGTTAGGTTATATTTTACCTATTCGTTAATATTTACTGTATCTCTGAGGTTAATCCTAAGATGTATCAAGTTAGGTTAGGTTAGGTTATATTTTATCTATTCGTTAATATTTACTGTATCTCTGAGGTTAATCCTAAGATGTATCAAGTTAGGTTAGGTTAGGTTATATTTTATCTATTCGTTAATATTTACTGTATCTCTGAGGTTAATCCTAAGATGTATCAAGTTAGGTTAGGTTAGGTTATATTTTATCTATTCGTTAATATTTACTGTATCTCTGAGGTTAATCCTAAGATGTATCAAGTTGAGTTAGGTTAGGTTATATTTTATCTATTCGTTAATATTTACTGTATCTCTGAGGTTAATCCTAAGATGTATCAAGTTAGGTTAGGTTAGGTTATATTTTATCTATTCGTTAATATTTACTGTATCTCTGAGGTTAATCCTAAGATGTATCGAGTTAGGTTAGGTTAGGTTATATTTTATCTATTCGTTAATATTTACTGTATCTCTGAGGTTAATCCTAAGATGTATCGAGTTAGGTTAGGTTAGGTTATATTTTACCTATTCGTTAATATTTACTGTATCTCTGAGGTTAATCCTAAGATGTATCAAGTTAGGTTAGGTTAGGTTATATTTTATCTATTCGTTAATATTTACTGTATCTCTGAGGTTAATCCTAAGATGTATCAAGTTAGGTTAGGTTAGGTTATATTTTATCTATTCGTTAATATTTACTGTATCTCTGAGGTTAATCCTAAGATGTATCAAGTTAGGTTAGGTTAGGTTATATTTTATCTATTCGTTAATATTTACTGTATCTCTGAGATTAATCCTAAGATGTATCGAGTTAGGTTAGGTTAGGTTATATTTTATCTATTCGTTAATATTTACTGTATCTCTGAGGTTAATCCTAAGATGTATCAAGTTAGGTTAGGTTAGGTTATATTTTATCTATTCGTTAATATTTACTGTATCTCTGAGGTTAATCCTAAGATGTATCGAGTTAGGTTAGGTTAGGTTATATTTTATCTATTCGTTAATATTTACTGTATCTCTGAGATTAATCCTAAGATGTATCGAGTTAGGTTAGGTTAGGTTATATTTTATCTATTCGTTAATATTTACTGTATCTCTGAGTTTAATCCTAAGATGTATCGAGTTAGGTTATATTTTATCTATTCGTTAATATTAACTGTATCTTTGAGGTTAATCCTAAGATTTATCGAGTTAGGTTAGGTTAGGTTATATTTTATCTATTCGTTAGTATTTACTGTATCTCTGAGTTTAATCCTAAGATGTATCGAGTTAGGTTAGGTTAGGTTATATTTTATTTATTCGTTAATATTTACTGTATCTCTGAGTTTAATCCTAAGATGTATCGAGTTAGGTTAGGTTAGGTTATATTTTATCTATTCGTTAATATTTACTGTATCTCTGAGTTTAATCCTAAGATGTATCGAGTTAGGTTAGGTTAGGTTATATTTTATCTATTCGTTAATATTTACTGTATCTCTGAGTTTAATCCTAAGATGTATCGAGTTAGGTTAGGTTATATTTTATCTATTCGTTAATATTTACTGTATCTCTGAGGTTAATCCTAAGATGTATCAAGTTAGGTTAGGTTAGGTTATATTTTATCTATTCGTTAATATTTACTGTATCTCTGAGGTTAATCCTAAGATGTATCAAGTTAGGTTAGGTTAGGTTATATTTTATCTATTCGTTAATATTTACTGTATCTCTGAGGTTAATCCTAAGATGTATCAAGTTAGGTTAGGTTAGGTTATATTTTATCTATTCGTTAATATTTACTGTATCTCTGAGTTTAATCCTAAGATGTATCGAGTTAGGTTAGGTTAGGTTATATTTTATCTATTCGTTAATATTTACTGTATCTCTGAGGTTAATCCTAAGATGTATCAAGTTAGGTTAGGTTAGGTTATATTTTATCTATTCGTTAATATTTACTGTATCTCTGAGTTTAATCCTAAGATGTATCGAGTTAGGTTAGGTTAGGTTATATTTTATCTATTCGTTAATATTTACTGTATCTCTGAGGTTAATCCTAAGATGTATCAAGTTAGGTTAGGTTAGGTTATATTTTATCTATTCGTTAATATTTACTGTATCTCTGAGTTTAATCCTAAGATGTATCGAGTTAGGTTAGGTTAGGTTATATTTTATCTATTCGTTAATATTTACTGTATCTCTGAGGTTAATCCTAAGATGTATCG
This sequence comes from Prosapia bicincta, assembly GCA_036971475.1. Classification (NCBI taxonomy): domain Eukaryota; kingdom Metazoa; phylum Arthropoda; class Insecta; order Hemiptera; family Cercopidae; genus Prosapia; species Prosapia bicincta. Next base: position 225,022,784 of record JBAIZL010000001.1, on the reverse strand, counting down.
AGTTAGGTTAGGTTAGGTTATATTTTATCTATTCGTTAATATTTACTGTATCTCTGAGGTTAATCCTAAGATGTATCGAGTTAGGTTAGGTTAGGTTATATTTTATCTATTCGTTAATATTTACTGTATCTCTGAGGTTAATCCTAAGATGTATCGAGTTAGGTTAGGTTAGGTTATATTTTACCTATTCGTTAATATTTACTGTATCTCTGAGGTTAATCCTAAGATGTATCGAGTTAGGTTAGGTTAGGTTAGGTTAGGTTATATTTTACCTATTCGTTAATATTTACTGTATCTCTGAGGTTAATCCTAAGATGTATCGAGTTAGGTTAGGTTAGGTTAGGTTATATTTTATCTATTCGTTAATATTTACTGTATCTCTGAGGTTAATCCTAAGATGTATCGAGTTAGGTTAGGTTAGGTTAGGTTATATTTTACCTATTCGTTAATATTTACTGTATCTCTGAGGTTAATCCTAAGATGTATCGAGTTAGGTTAGGTTAGGTTAGGTTATATTTTATCTATTCGTTAATATTTTCTGTATCTCTGAGGTTAATCCTAAGATGTATCAAGTTAGGTTAGGTTAGGTTATATTTTATCTATTCGTTAATATTTACTGTATCTCTGAGGTTAATCCTAAGATGTATCAAGTTAGGTTAGGTTAGGTTATATTTTATCTATTCGTTAATATTTACTGTATCTCTGAGTTTAATCCTAAGATGTATCGAGTTAGGTTAGGTTAGGTTATATTTTATCTATTCGTTAATATTTACTGTATCTCTGAGGTTAATCCTAAGATGTATCAAGTTAGGTTAGGTTAGGTTATATTTTATCTATTCGTTAATATTTACTGTATCTCTGAGTTTAATCCTAAGATGTATCGAGTTAGGTTAGGTTAGGTTATATTTTATCTATTCGTTAATATTTACTGTATCTCTGAGGTTAATCCTAAGATGTATCGAGTTAGGTTAGGTTAGGTTATATTTTATCTATTCGTTAATATTTACTGTATCTCTGAGGTTAATCCTAAGATGTATCGAGTTAGGTTAGGTTAGGTTATATTTTATCTATTCGTTAATATGAACTGTATCTCTGAGGTTAATCCTAAGATGTATCGAGTTAGGTTAGGTTAGGTTATATTTTATCTATTCGGTAATATTTACTGTATCTCTGAGTTTAATCCTAAGATGTATCGAGTTAGGTTAGGTTAGGTTATATTTTATCTATTCGTTAATATTTACTGTATCTCTGAGGTTAATCCTAAGATGTATCGAGTTAGGTTAGGTTAGGTTAGGTTATATTTTATCTATTCGTTAATATTTACTGTATCTCTGAGTTTAATCCTAAGATGTATCGAGTTAGGTTAGGTTAGGTTATATTTTATCTATTCGTTAATATTTACTGTATCTCTGAGTTTAATCCTAAGATGTATCGAGTTAGGTTAGGTTAGGTTATATTTTATCTATTCGTTAATATTTACTGTATCTCTGAGGTTAATCCTAAGATGTATCGAGTTAGGTTAGGTTAGGTTATATTTTATCTATTCGTTAATATTTACTGTATCTCTGAGTTTAATCCTAAGATGTATCGAGTTAGGTTAGGTTAGGTTATATTTTATCTATTCGTTAATATTTACTGTATCTCTGAGGTTAATCATAAGATGTATCGAGTTAGGTTAGGTTAGGTTAGGTTATATTTTATCTATTCGTTAATATTAACTGTATCTCTGAGGTTAATCCTAAGATGTATCGAGTGTACGCAATAAGCGTTCGAAATGAACGATGATCACAGAAGAATATTTCCCATTACGAATGAGTTGGTGAATCTTGAGTTTTCCTGAAAAATCTTACAATTTACCAATAAGCGGGCTTTTACAGTAACATCTTAAAAACCTATCATCAGTTGAAGACAGAAGATTTGAATTTAAATTTCAATCTGTGACAAGTTATGGAATTGTATTTCATTAGGCATTTCAAAGTAGAAAGTTCAACTTTAATACGTTGCTGAGTGTAGTAAAAAACTTCTAAATTAAAGACATTTTTTAGAATATCCACTTTAAGTCTTTCTCAGTAGTATTTGGCTTTTTGATCATTACGATCTTTTAGTTTTCCTTTGAGTTTAATGACGAGTGTTTTAAACTTTATGTTTCTGATTGGAATAAAATATTCTTCCTCTTTTCACTTTTAGAGTTTTAAAGGTAAATTGAAAAAGCGCCTCGCTCTTACAACACTTTTAGAGTGCTTTATACAAGATAATCTTTTTTGAATGAGAAATGCTTTTTCAATTTTCTATGCATTTATGAAAATGCAATATGGATGTAAAGTATTTTAGAAACAGTAAAATAATAACGGATACCAACTCAATCAACAATTATTTTTAGTTATTACACTTTTGCTATTACTTGCGACCAGTCTTTTTGTTAACTAAAAGTTGTTAATTTATTAACTTACACTTGGAGGAAACGTTTTCGTTTTACGACTTCTTCAGTCTCGTATTATTATTTATTAATTAATAATAAATTATTTTATTAATTAGTAATAATAATTAGTTAATAATAAATAATTAATTAATAATTTTTTGAAACTCTTTTCAATGATTCTCACTATCAACAGTGCATATAAATCCCACAGGTTTGGTTTAGAATCTGAGTAGATTGTACTCGTTGGTGACGATGACTTTACCTTGAAACGAGTTTTGGAAAAACATTATTTGTGTGATTGGTGGTCGTTATTGTTCAAGTATTACATTTTCTCACAGTCTAAGCACATAATTTTTATATTTTCCTATTAAAACTGGTCTTATTAGACCAACCATTAACTTTACTTGCATTATCTTAACCTAAATACTGATATAACTAAAGTGCCCATTGACTCATTAGCTCTTGTCTGAACATTGTCAATACATATTATATTAGAACTAGCACAACACTACACTAACTCAAATGGTTTGGTTCTCTTCAATCGTCTAACCGTGGACCATACATTTTTATATTGTACAAATATTAATTTGTTTAACAGTGATTAAACTAAAAGAAAACACATTTGTTAGGAAATGAAATAATATTGAAGTATGTAGTACTGATGAAACATATTAATTTAATATGTTTGATGACGACCAATTACTGACCAAATAATTTGAAACAACCTCTGATTATTTTTAAAACAATTCACTATTATTTAGGAAACTATTTGTTGGAAGGCTTGAGTTAAGCTATAAGCAATTGATATTACCAAGATCTTCCTACACTGCCAGTTAAAGAACAATAAATTTAAAAAAGTATTGTTTTTAGCGTTTGTGCAGGATTAGATAGGACGGAATTTTTCACAAATCTCTAAAAACGTGAATAATTATATATTTCCATGAAATAGATGCGAATACTTGCTTTAGAAACCCATCAAGGAGTACGAATTTCACCAAGTTGCAGCGGACTATTTCTCAATAATGTGAAAACATTAGGCGTAAGATAAAGGTTTATTTCTGTCCGTGCAACAGGAAGATAAGCGACAGTTTCCGCAGCAAATGTTCCGTGGATTATTCAACCCACCTGCGGCATCTGTGCGGTCGTATACTGAACCCACACTGTTTGATATTCAATGTGATTTCGGCCATTCAAACAACGGCCGGCCAAATCTAACGCGTCCCGTAACGATTGCTTTAAGTATCACCGTGGAAACTCTATACGGGGAAAGTACGAATATTACGGGTTTTTTTTATTTACGCTTGACCCAGGAGTCGAAGTATCAGTCAATAGAATGCCGTCACACATTGACAAGTCAACACCAAGAAGACAATGTCAACATATAAGCTCATGGAAACTGTGTTTCGGGATAGAAATGAAGTCTTGTTAGTTGCAGCAAGCGAGAGTGATAAATGCAGTGGCTTACTGCGCCTACTCTGAATACACTTCGATGTGCAGTACAGACTTTACTGCATATTTGCAGTCTTGTTGCTGCATTGGCCATTCCCCATCCCGTAAAACCAAACCCAATATCTGATCAGATCTTGTGGACTGTAACATACTGTCTACACGCTGCGCCGTACATACTGCCACACCGTAAGATTATGTCACAGATCCATTTTCACTTGTTCCGATACCTAGAGAGGTTTCTGGGGCCGAGCACTTCCTCACAGATGACATGATACAATGACGTTCACAACCAGTAAAAGTCTGTGACTTCGGCATATCAAAGCTTGTAGAGCGATATGGAAAATGTTTAATCAAAAATAAAATCTATTTAGAAATATAGAGAAAGATTTTTAAAATGTTCGTAAAAGAAAAGAAACACTTTTATAAAAATCTATGGTGGGCTGTTTTTATAATTTAGAAATCGGACCTTAGTTTTTTTAATATCTTTATCAATTTTATTAAACAACGAAGATTCTTTGAAACCTGAGAAACATGGCAAAAGAGTTTGTAATATAGAATTGTTGGAAACTAAAATAAAACCTGGCTATTAGGCGTAGTGATGTAACGTGTAAATGTGTTTTTGTTACTCGATAGAGTAGGTTATCTTTATGTAAGCGGATTGAAAGGGTTTGTCCCTACCTTAGCCCTACTTTTATTTACAATCGTTCCCTATCCGAAACAGTCGTACGGGTTAATCGAATTCAATTACAAAAACAAATATTTTCAAGTGATAGTGAATTTTAGGTAGATAAAAACAACCTGTAAAAATTAGAAAATAAATGTTTTATCTTCTCCTCCCTTTATTTGTGTTTTCGTTACACCTTGAAAAGTACTCGTAGATTGACATTTAAAATAAAATGGATTTACTAATAATGAATAGTTTTTGTATAGTAAAACATTATGTATTTAAATTTTATAATATGTCGAAACTAAAATTCACTCATATATATATATATATATATATATATATATATATATATATATATGATTGTATTTCAGGGTGTTTGTTCTTTATGCATTACTACACCATCCGATCGACATGAAAAGCTTTGGAAAGTTGTTAAGTTCACTCCCTAGAAGCTTTCTACCATAGTACATCTACCTAACCATAGGCGGCGCGCGTGTATACAAAGAAATTCAATTCAGTTGATTACTGAATTCATTCAGGCCTATAATTTTAATTCTCACATTATAATTTTAATAAATATTCGAGTAAAGCTGCATTCACGTTACGTTAATAATGGGCAGTATTTTGTTATTATTTCATGCCTGACTATCCGAGAAATATAAAAAACAGGATACTTGGAAAGTTATTTAAAACTTGTAATATTATTGGCGCATTCTAATATCCATCCCAACTACTGGAACAGTAGCCTACCTATTATCTTCATTTCAAGTTGTATTATTCTGTTTATAAAAGTTTTAGTAAGTATTACGTGTTTGGCGTCGTATAAATATGCCCTGGCACAGGGTAAGGCTTTCAAAGTACTACTGTAAAGCCCCGACTAACCGAGACCCGATTAACCGGTTTCAAAATTAAGAATAAAATATGGTGCTGAGATTGCTGGATTATTCGATGTTTAGATATAAAATGTGATATTTATTAGAAAACATTTTTTCTATAAAACTGAGATAAATAAATAAATAAATAAATATATATATATATATATATATATATATATATATATATATATATATATATATAAAGAACATAAGTCAAAATACAAATACAAGAATTATAATTGAATTTACAATTCAAAGCTTTTCGTTGGCTAACAGTACCATCATCATCAGGAATATTAAACAATTGTTAAACATTGTTTAATATTCCTGATGGTTGGTACTGTTAACCAACGAAAAGCTTTCAATTGTAAATTCAATTATAATTCTTGTTTTTGTATTTTGATTTAGTTCTTTATTAATACACAAGAATACATATTGCGATATTTATATATATATATATATATATATATATATATATATATAATATTTCAAAAACAACAATACTTTTAATATATTTATTATTCGATTATTATTAATCCTGAAACAGTTTTTCCTGAAGATGCTGATACTGTTTTTTTCGGCGAAAAGCTTTGAATAATAAATGTATTAAAAGTATTCTTGTTTTTGAAATATTTTTAATTTATTAAATATATTACAAGAAAACATATCACCATATTAAATATATATATATATATATATATATATATATATATATATACAACGTTTTATTATTATTAAATTACAATTAAAATTTTTTTTGTTTATATTTATTTATTTTAAATACTGTAAATACTAATTGCAAAGAAATTGATGTTTCATTCCATTAATATTTAAAACCTATCTTGCCTAATTTATTTTAACTGGGTTTATTATATAAACTACCACTGGGGTAGATACCGTCTTGTAATGAAAGAGGCGTGACTGGTCAAGGCGCGCTCCGGGATACAAACAAAATCACCGTATTTTAAAAATACATCCCACAAAATTAACACCCCAATTTTCATTCCGTCCAAAAATAAAAATTCGTTTTAAAAAAAGATGCGAAATTAAGTTTCACGACACCCCAAAACTGAAAAGTTTTCTGTTACTGCGTAATGTGTGCGTCTAAAGCCATTAGCCTCTCCCCCGCTCCCTCCCGTCTCCCCCTCCTTTTGCGAGCGCAGATAACCGTGACGGATGGCTGAGAACGTTATCTTGTCCAAATGGTTACATCCGCGTAAAGTAAAATCTCCCGGTTAAAACGTACGTAGAGCTGCAGATGATAAATAACAGTTCGGAAATACATCGTTCCGTTCGCTGATTACATGTGCGAGCGTGGTAGATATGAAATGTTGCTCCAGTGTTGATATAACTCTTTCCTCGCAAGTATTAGAGTTTTGTACAAGTGTTAACATTTCTTAAACGTATATTGGTTTTTATTTAATTTCGTTACGTGGCTAATTAATAGGCTAAATTTCCAAAACAAATGGAATTGAAAAACGTAGAACTATGGTAGTAAATAATAGACGTTTAAAAAGTAAAAACCTGTCTATAGCAGACCCTACGACTAAATATTACTTTAAATGAGGCTGGCCGTCTCCGTGTTTTGTGAAGTCGATCTGCAATTGATCTCTTAGTTGTCATAAATGATAGGGTGTTAAAGAGAAGCTATATCAGGGGATTGCAGGGGGTTTTAAAGGTAATTATGTTACAGAGAGAGGGAGAGAGAGATTACGCTTTACTTCCTTCTCTATATTCCACTAGCTTTTTTTTCATCTGTCTCTACAGTTAGATAGACTCGTCCCTTATAGCCGTAAGATGTATTGATACACTTCAGTGTTACGACCAGATCCGAACGTTCAATGCCCCTATTACAATCCTATAAGCGATTCACCTTACGCATATTCACATTCCTCACTCTGCCCTATGGTAATCTCCCAGACCCGAACGTTCAATGCCCCTATTACAATCCTATACGCGATTCACCTTACGAATATTCACATTCCTCACTCTGCCCTATGGTAATCTCCCAGACCAGAACGTTCAATGCCCCTATTACAATCCTATACGCGATTCACCTTACGAATATTCACATTCCTCACTCTGCCCTATGGTAACCTCCCACTCAAAATACCGAATCTAATTCTTGAATTTTGTAGTCCACATTGCGTTCGGTGAATCTTAATTAATCACTTAAACAATAGTTTATGACTCTCCGAACTTAAATTTGTTAAAACTTACCGAGGCAGAACGTTTTCGATTGCTTTTCATCAGTGTCTTCTGCTTGGAGATTTTGTGTTAAGCGGTGACAGATGTCACTAAAATTAACACACAGACAGGGAACACAAATACATCACAATACCATACATAAACAAAACATCAAATAAAATAGCCCACAAATATCAAAAAACAGGATACAAAATAGCATGCAAAACCTTTAACGATTATAATACAAAATACAACATGACACCAACAACAAAGATAAACTACAAGCACCGGTAGTATGCAAACTAAAATGCAACAAATTCTACATTGGGCAAATAGCTTTAAACAAATAGTTGAGGAACACAAACAGAACACCAACTCAGCATTTTACAATCACATAAAAAACAGGATACAAATACACAGACGTTTACCATAACCTAGAAATCCTATACATCAACAAAAATGGATCGCATCTCAACACACTAGAACAATGCGAAATTTACAGACACACAAAAACACAAAGTACAAACATATTAAACGAACAAACACAATACAAATTACACATACTCTTTGATACTATCGAAAACCTACCTTTAAAACCGTCACCGCTTGACCCAACATCTCCAAGCAGAAGACACTGATGAAGATCGGCACATAGCGATCGAAAACGTTCTGTCTCAGAAAGTTTTAACAAATTTACAAAATTTAAAGTTCGGATAGCCATAAACTAATGTTAAAGTGATTAAATAACCGAATTTAATTTTAGGGTTTGCAGATGAAGCTGTAATATTCTAACAAAACTCCACAAACTCTTCCCTCGACCTTCTCAGTATGATACTATTGCCATCTACCTTCACTATAACTCATATACTATTGAGCATATGAGTAAACAAATTTACTCCTCCTTTATTAACATTGATTTAGGGCGCCATCTGTATGCCTTTGTGTCTTTACTTTCTTGTGATCCTCTAATTTGTCAATATCTCCGACAGCTTGAAATGCTTTATTCCTCTTAACGACCTGGTTTAGAAATCTTTCTCTCGCACCAAATTTCATCTGTCTACGGTTCTAGAATACACATAATACTTTCCTCTCGAAGACCTCCACCCAGCAAACAGTGATTTTTCTGTTCACATTCTTTAGAAGCTAGAATATAGCTTTAATTTTGTTGAACGAGAGACATATGGTTTATTACTGCCTCGAAAAGGGTAAGCAAGCTCATTATCAGATTTTTCTCTCTTAGTCACCGTATATTTCTTTCTTCTTGTTTATCTGGCACTAACTAAAGGAAGCTTGTTCTGACCGCTCACTATTGTGGTTTTGTGAGTATTCGAGCACAGTGAATTACCCTTGAAGTCAAGTGAGTTTTCATTCCAGAAACCAGCTTCATACGCATGACTCTTCAACTGTAATCTTCAATAATATTTTTAATAATAAACCCAATAACCACAAATTAACTTTATTTATTCACCTGATGTACATTTCAGTTACAAGGTAACCATCTTCAGAAGTACTGAACAAAAAATTAATTTAATTTAAAACGTAAGATTTATAGCAAAAAAATATTGAGGTTATAAATTTAATTCTTATTTTGACTTAAACATTGTCACTTAAAATCAGATGATTTTTAATTTAATCAATCAAAGAATATAAAACTGTATTAGGAATAGGCCCTTTGTCACAATTCATTAAATTATTGTGTCTACGTGTATATACATAAATACTTTCAAAAACATTAAAAAAAATATATGTTATTAACATTTTTCATTAACTTAATATTATTGACATCTAAACTATGGTGTGTGTCTATTATATGTTCTGCTACACTAGATTTTTCTGGTCGGAGGTACTTTAATACGGGAAATATGTTCTTTAAATCTAGTGACAATTTTTCTCCTAGACTATCCTATATAAATTTGATTACAATCTTCACAATTTATTTGATATATACCCGATTTTTATCAGGTGAATAAATAGAGTTAATTTGTAGTTATTGGGTTTATTATTTAAAATATTATAACATAGGCCACATTTGCTCAAGATATCATGATAGTAATCTTCAACTTGAGGTTTTTTTATAGAAATAACTATTGTTTATATTATCTTGGTAAAAAAAAACACTACTTACTAAAAAAGCACTGACCTAGCGCGAAACGCGTCTGCTGAATAAATCAGTAAGTAGTGGTTTTTTTGCCAAGATAATACAAACAAGTGTAAGTAATCTTATGTTAGTATTTCGGCCTGGGTATTTCGAAGGGAAATTTAACTTGCTTACGCTAAGAATCTGTCACTCTTAGCGGTGTCACATTTCTTCGTGTTGACGCGTTTCGGAAAACTTCCATCAACACACAACCGTTTATGTCTTCAGCAGATTAATGTAAGCCTAGGAGAGATACAGTTAATCAGAGTTTTGCTAGGGAGAGCAACTCACCAAAGGTAAATATTAAAAAATGCACTCAAATCTCACTATTTACTAGTTTATACAGACTAGTTTCGGCAGTGATGTCGCCTCCATGGTTGACTGACACTCTTTAAATATTAACGCAGGGGAAATTTAAAATATTACTATAACAATTTTAATTTATCTTTATTAAAATTATTTTCACCTTGTGTACTTACACAAGCAACCTTCCTCACTTGATGTCATAGTTTCCCTATTTCCACTTCTAGGGAAATATCTACGCCCTTTGCCTATTTCAATCTTCTGTTGCTTCTCCCACTTAGCATAGGCTATAACGGGTAGACGCCTCTTTATGCCTCCGACAGAGAGTAGGTGGTTCATGTAAGCGACTGGCCACATGATTTCGGAATTCTATTTATATCGTGTATCAGGGTGTTATCTTACAACCGTATTCCTACCTATACTCTCAACTAGGTATGGACCGATTCCGATTCTCGACTCCAGGCATCGTCAACTCTCTATTGAATAAAGTGCCGGTTTTTTTAACTGTTAAAAATTATTAAAATTAAAAAAACTGTTAAATTATTGATCTACTATGTCTCTTTTATGTATTAGTTGTTTTGAACGAATTATAATTAAAGACTCTTTGAGAGTCTTTGAGAGTTGTTAATATAACAACGATAATATTATTATTATTTATCAACAAAGACGATTGGAAGCATTTCTGGTCCATTTGTTTGTAATCCTTTCAGAAATTTCTATTCATAAATCTAGGATGAACGTTTTGTGTAGCCTATTACATTGTAACGGAAGTTTTTTAAAAGGCTTTACCATATGACCAAGATGTTGACTAAATTCATTATTAGAGAATCATGTAATCCTATATAACTTAAAAGAATCGAGAATAGGGAGAAAATATTTAGAATATATGAATCGAAAGTTTTAGAAATCGGCGCATCCCAATTACCAACAATTTCCTGTTAGTAAATTGGAGAAACTGTGTTGTAATGTTTCGTTATAAAAGCTCTTAAAATAGGTTTTGTTAATGTTTTGATGTACATTTCGAATTCAGAGCAATCATCTTTAGGTGAAATTACTATAAGAATAACTTCTCTGACGAGACTTGTTATTCTTGTTGTAATTTCCTCTGACGATGATTGCTTTCCAATCGAAATGTACATAAAAAACTTGTTCTATTGTTCGTAAGCGACTATAGTCATTCCGATTGCTCGCCTTGAAACAATAATAATAAATACACCCGCAAGAATGTAAAGTCTTTGCTTTTCTTTCTCTCCTTTTAGGGTTTTATTATTCGGTTAATTTGTGTTTGTTTATGATCTTCAGGTTTTGTTGGTTTTAGTGTCTGGTATTCCTTCCCTGTAAAGTGCTGTTCGTAAAGCTGAGTAACTTTAAGGTTTTATTAACAATTTCAGTCAGCAATTGTGTGTTTAAAGCTGTGTTGGTCATTAAATAAACTTTTTGTTTTGTTTGTGAAGGGAAGATTAAAAGAGATTATCACTTCTAAGGGGTGTAAATATGGATTGGAATAAAGTCATGACATGAAACTTTCATCTTATAAATGTTAGCGCGAAATGGTGGTTCATTTGTACTGAATCTTTACCTTCTACTTCAGAGAGTTGTTCTCTTTATGCGTATTATGATTTATCATTATGTTTATGCTTTAATACATAAATATATTGTAAGAGTTGTTGGAAACAGGGAATATGCAATGCGTATTTTCTATTATATTAATTAAAACAACCTCTCACCACAAATTCAACAAATTTTATTTTAACCTTAAGTACATTTCGACTACAAAGTAATCATCTTCAGAGGTATTTTTACAAATAACTAACTTACAGCTAAACCTGTGCATATTTATAAGCAACGGGTACTCCTTGGCCACGCCCCCTTCACTATCCGACCAATCATGTTACGAGTAACAACTAGGTCTGGTCTAACAGAAGGAGTTACCGTTACATTATTTTGAATTTTACAATAATTATTAAATTTACAGATTTACAGTTTTAATTGTTAAATTTGTAAATTTAATAATTACTGTAAAATTCAAAATAATGTAACGGTAACTCCTTCTGTTAGACCAGACCTAGTTGTTACTCGTAACATGATTGGTCGGATAGTGAAGGGGGCGTGGCCAAGGAGTACCCGTTGCTTATAAATACGCATAGGTTTAGCTGTAAGTTAGTTATTTGTAAAAATACCTCTGAAGATGATTACTTTGTAGTCGAAATGTACATAAGGTTAAAATAAAATTTGTTGAATTTATGGTGAGAGGTTGTTTTAATTAATATAAACATTTACGCCACAGTTGCTTTAAGTTGTTGTCGTATTTTCTATTGTTCATTTCCATAAATAAATATAAAATATTTATACTGTATATCGCATTTGCAAATACATTTTAAAATATTTTGGTTTAATTTATTGTTCACGTGGTTTAATTGATTTTTTATCATTTTATCTTAACATTTCAACTTTAATAAAGCTGAGATAGTCGTTTTAATCTTTGAAAATTTTCGTTAGTGATTCGCTGATAAAATCAAACTGGTTGGGTTATGTTAGGTTGCATTAGGCTAGGTTAGAATAAGTAGGGATAGGTTAGGTTTATTGTCAGTTAGAGCAAATTTGTTAAACTCAAATTGTTCATTCATTTTACAATATTTATTTCCAGTTATATTCATATTTATATTTTATTATAAGTAATGATTGAGCAGGCTTATGAGTAGAGGTTATAAGTAAATAAATAACACACGAACTTACAAAACAATTTTCTTTATTGGCATACGCGTTTCAATGACACTACTACAAATTTAGTTGCAAGTTGCAGTTGTAATTTGTAGTGGTGTTACTGAGGATGAGACACAAGTCATAGAAACGTGCAAGACAACAAAGTAAATTGTCGGATGAGTTCGTCTGCAGATATTTATTTATCTATTGCTTGTGTCAACTATAAGTTCATCTTACAAGAAGCTATAAAAGCTTATGAACATATAATAAGTAGTAAGTTGGTAAAGTTGCTTGATGTAATCATCTAGAATTCACTGATTAAACTATAATTAAAAAGTACCTAACTATGTGAATACGTAATGGCTTAGTTGCTGACGCGTTTCAAAACATTCGTTCCTTTTACGAAGCTAACCCGCAACTCGCTATGAGAATAAGTGAGTAGAGGATTAGATTCGTAAAAGGAACGAATGTTTTGAAACGCGTCAGCAAGTAAGCCATTACGTATTCACGTAGTTAAGTACTTTTTAATTATAGAATAAGTAAATGTTACATAAATACTTTTATTATTTCATTTTTGTTTCAAGTAAGCAACAACTCAACTCCACCTTTCTTTAGGCGGTTCATTCAGTATTCCAAGAAGTTCGCTTCTCCAGCTTGAGTCCTGACAGAATGTCTGAACCTAATTCAGTTACCGTGTTCTCGGGAATAGTTAGTTGTCTAGTAACACTCCGTGTGCATTACGTCAGACAGACAGATGATGCTCGCAGACATAGCATTACATCACCCAAACAGACAGACAGACGGGGACTAGGTCAACAAGTTCTACCTCCGCCAGACGGCTCTAATTGTTTCTCTTGGTGCCCGCAGAATCTTAATAAGCGCTAACTTTCTACGGCAATGGACAAACTAATCAAAAACTTTGACTTTAGTTGAACAACTAACATGAACATAAAATGGTTATGTTTTTTGTCTGCAACGCAACTGTTTATATACGATGATGTTAGTTTATTATTGGTTTTACCTGTAATACAATTATAAGTTATTTACAATTCGGTTTAAATGTAAGAAAGCACTTTTTCTTGACTATTTTTTCTATTTAAAAATCATTACCAACCAAAATTATTGATCGATTAAACATTAAATATATTTTTTAATAAAGAATAGCATACATGAGATGAGCGACAGAAGTCAATACTTCTTTCTAAGAATGTACTTATTGGGGGTTTGATTAAAATCCAGTAATTGTAGTTAATATTTAAAGCTTGTAGTAGATAGAAACGTTTATTAGATGGTACAAAATTTACTGAATAAAAATGTTATTAAGAATTTAATTGAAATAAATTCAAATACGTTCTTAATTATGTTAAGACGCGCCTAAGATAAATATGCTTCCAAACGAAGTGAACATATGTAATTAATAATCTGTACGTAGTGTATTAGGATTTATTTAATAATAACATGTCCTAATAATGTACAACCTAAATAAAATAACCTGTGAGTTAAACCAGCTATTCTACCACTTAACCTATAACATAAAGTCAGCTGTTGTATAGCATCATATATTATAGTTCAATTTAAACTAAAATAGCTGTATACAGCACGCACGCACACACACACACACACACACACACACACACAAGTACTGTATATAGGTATGTTAGAGTGTGACGAAATTGGTCTCACATTTATTCTGATCAATCGTCAAAACAAAGTATGCCGAAAGAACGCAATATCTTTTACGTTTATAAATGTGAAGTAGAAACATTGTTTGGAAAAAGCTGGAACATACACGTCGTCTGACATCTAATTTCTCTTGTGGTATTTTTTTCACAGCGATTCGTCTAACTTTCTTCCTTATCTAAGGAAATGGAGAAGACGTACTTGATAAAATCTGATAATAGAGTACAATGCTGGATTGAATCGAAATAAAATTTAAAAAAGTATTTGTTAACCAGCCGGAAAAGCGGACGGGCACTTGTAAAAGCGTCGTTGCCATATCGTCTATATGTCGCCGAATAATTCTCACCTCCCACACGAACAGAATAAAGCGAGGCAAGGCACTAAGTGTTATGAAGATGCACGGTCGTCATGAAAATCACGTTATCAATTGGGCGTTAGTTGAGACCAGCTCCGGGCCTAGTCGAACATTCCTGGCAAAATCCCATTGTAATTTTATTTCTACTATAGTCTTTCAGCCGATGGACTGATTTAGTGGTGTATTGTACCAATAAAAAAAAAAAATTTTAAAGATTGAATTAAGATAAAAACGCTGTGGCAAATTAAGAAGAGGGGAAAATTATCAAGAGAAATACGGCAATGGAAGTATCAAGGAATTTAATGTAAGATTTTGGTAGCGAGCTAAGATTATATATGTAAGATAAGATAAATGCGAACTATTCGTATGATAAGGGAAAGACCCCATCCCCTTACGGCAGAGCAATTTAGGGAATTTGCTTTTCCTTTAAAGCCCTTTTGGCATGAAAATGTGGATGAAGTAATAAAAATATGTAAGATAAATCTACAAGGAAAATATAAAGTTTATAGTAAGAATTAGGACCGTTATGTTATTTGCTATAACATTTTTTTTATTGCTTGTTACATTTTGATTGCTTGTAACCTTTAAAATTGCCTAAGTATTTTAAAAAGTCTTTAGACCTTTTAGATATTTTAATAGTAACTAGACTTTCCTATTTATAGGTAATATTCCCTGGATAGTTAATGGTACAATGTCAGAATAAATAATACATTCTTAAAACAAATTAGTTAAACATTTAATACTAATGTGATTTTATATAATAACATTAACTAAAAATAGTAAACAATAATAGAGGCCTATGTTCAGTCTTTTGTAGGGTACATATTTTGTAATTATTGGTATACTAATCTTCACTTCTGTTAGGAATATTTCTATATATTTCAGTACATTTTTCTGCCTTTCCTAACGTTACATTTTCCTCAGTTTTGGAATTACTCCATTTTCAAAACTTTAATCGTACGCGTCAACAGAGGAAAATATTTTAAAGTTAGGAAACGAAGAAAAATATACTCCAATATGCCCTACAAAATATTGTTTTAGTAGAAAGAAAGTCCTCGGTGATCCGAGTAAAAAATCACTCCATTTCCTTCGTTATTTCTACCGTAACCTATTTACAAAAATAAATATTTAATGTAAATCAACAACTTTTTCATTCCTAAGGACATACCCCCTGCCTATATCTATGTGTCTACTTCCACCCCTGCTCCTACATCTGTCCATTGATTCTGATAATCCAACCCGCTTTTACCCAGATCCACCTCTAGACAGCCCTCAAACAATAACTCTATAATCTCTACCCGAATCATCTGTTCTGTCAGACTCTACTCATCATCACCTTGTCACCATCCCTGTGTAACTCTTTTCGACTGTTCATCCAAACTATCTTGTCGATATGCAAAACGTAATCCTTTAATCCGAAAACAAGTCTAAAGATTTATGAGTCAAACGAATCGTGATTTAAATTTTCAAATATACAAGAACTGTAAGTACTTACGACTCGCCCTAACATTACTGAGTGTCTTTTTTCACTTCTTTGATCCTCTGCCTTATTCTTCACGGTGAAGCTGCTAAAATATTCTTTTCATCTTGTTTGCTATAATAGCCTCAAAGCTTCCGGTACACACACGAGACACATCTTCTTTTTAACCTAATCATGATAAGAAGGCTGGTCTAGCTAGTCCCATGAACATATTACTGTAAATAATTATTAATGGGGGGGGTTAGAACTCAGTAACTTCAGTTTGGAAAAGCTGAGCGCACGGGGTAGATGGATATATAATCATCGTGGACGATCAAGGCCGGAGTCATGGGTAGATGTCGTAGCCATCGACAGTTTTATCGAACCTTTCGATAGTCTAAACACATTTCATAAAACTTGATCCTTTTCCTTCTAAACAATCCGAAAAAAAAAAACTTTTGCAAGAAATAATAAATTTAGTCTTCAGTGTAAACATCATAACATCATATGGTCAATTATTAATTTTAAAAGTTGCTGATATTAAACATCTTTAATTCACAAATTAAGTTATAATAAATTATTGCATGAGTGAATACTTTTGAGCTTACTTGAGAAACAATCATTTCATTGTCGGAGGTGATCCGCAATTCGGAGTGTGGTCAAGTTCATCTTTTTTAGTGTATAATTGTTTGATGTTATTTTTAATAATTATTTTCTGTGCTTGTGTCATTGTTTTTTTTTGTGCAGCCGGTGTTTTATATTTTTATTGTTATTTTCGTGTACGTTTTTAGATGTTAGGTTTTTAATGAGGCATTGTGAGTTGAAGAAAACGTAAAGGAGAGTTTTATATACCTTGAGGTTCGTCCGACGGTAGAGCCTGGCTGATGATGACCGTTGGTCCCTTTTAGTAGCTACGTCAATGAAACAATTGTTTCGAAACGCGGTGCAAGTAAGTTCAAAAATATTCACTCAATACACAATAATTACTTATTATTTATTTTTAGTTTGACGTGAATTGCTTTCGTAATGTTTTATACGATAATACTTGGGACGGTATAATTTTTGGGCCTTTCCCAAAAGAAATGAATGTGGGTTATTTTGAAAACTTTTTTATTAACTCGCTTCATGTCCGCATGTCAAGTACAAATCCTTTTTAAACTAACTTGCCGATGACCTAGAGACTTGAAACCAGGTTGACAATGCAGACAGGGTACGTTTTTCCTCTTTTCTTTGTTTATCGGGACATACATTCACGAGTCTCGTACAAATCATGTTATGGAAATAGTTCCGTATTTTCTTTCCTCTCATACGTATTGGTAAATTTGCAAAGCTTCTAACATCTGACAGTTTTATTTTGCAGACTTTACATTCCTGTAGATACTTATACGACCGTATTAATACTTCTGCAGTTGTTTATATGTAGTTATTGACCTTGAGCCGTATCCTTATTGGTGTTTGGCTCTCTACAGGTGATCGCATTCACCTCCGTGTTGCATCAGCCGTCTCGCCGGCTGTATTATTAAGGCATTATTATCTGCTGCCCATATCGAGCGAGTTGCGCGATCATTAAGGCGCTGAGCTCCGAGATTTCACTTTAATAGTCCCTACATTGTAATGAAATCGTAAAAGTGGAAACAGAAATACCTCGGGCGATTACATTCGCTTTTGTTCCAGTTACATGACTGATGGAGGATAATACACTGAATACAAGTGTGTGCTCATTCCGAATATTTAACGTTGTCAATAAAAAATCTAATTGGAATAGAGGAGTTATTATTACTAAACTCAGAGGGAACTTATCCGTGTAGAGCACTTAGCTGTAGCCTTTGTACTCTTTTCCCATCCCTACCACAGGACTAGCTTAGTGGATACCTACCTCTTTGCAGAAACCAAATACCCACCTGATGCTAAATCTTCTGATATTCTCTGATGTACAGACCTGCCAACCAAACCACTTTCTCCTTGCAGCTCGCAAAGCAGGACACTCACAGAGTACGTGGATTGGGCTTTCCTCTTGGTCCTCGTCGCGTCTCTTGCACACAGAGGACCTAGATCTTTTGTATTTGAACCCCTCGGATTCCCAAGGCTTGTGACCAGCTCTACAGTAACTCTGAGTTAAGGTCTACTTAAGGAGAGTAGTTCTTTGCCCTACAAGTCTCCCGAGTAACCCCACAGTGCCTTGAATTTTTTGCACCAAAAGGTCGAATTCCATTCTTCCCTGCAGAACCTTTCTATATGTGCCTTGAACCTCTTGCGCCCCCTCCTGAGGCGGCATGCCCCTGCCATCAGCAACGGTCCTTGAGGGTTACACCGTTGTTTTGCTAAGGCGTCAGCTCTCTCATTCCCTATCCAGCCCGAATGTCCTGGAATCCAGGCTAGATTAACCGAATTATATTTACCCAGCTCTGATAGAGAAGCTATAGTCCCAGCCACCAGCTTAGAACTGGCACTAACCGTACCTAAAGCCTTCAGAGCTGCCTGACTGCCCGAGAAAATCCAGATGGTCTTGCCTCTCCTGCCAGACCCTATTATTTCCTCAGCACATAGTTTGATCGCGAGCACCTCCCCCTGGAAGACAGAGTTGTAGAGGAGTTACTCATATTTTCATTTTCTAAGTCTCAAATTGTTATTTTATAATTTATCAAAATTAATAAGAATAATATAGCTGAATTTATAAAATGGTCATATCGACCCAGGCGTCACCGATATTGCAAGAAAACATATTTGGTGATGTAGATGTCTTTAAAAACACAGAAAACTTCGACGCTAATAGCTTAGAAAATAGAATTTGTTAAAACGACATAACCTCACTTTACGACATTTACAAAATTCCGTTATATATAAGTATATTGAAAACAACAACGGTGTTTCAAATACAAGAATTATTTATTAACTTATATTCAATATATATTTTATATTCAATATTTTATTATTTATATTAAATATAAATTAATAAATAATTCTTGTATTTGAAAAACCTTAGTAGTTTTTTATTATTATACATGAAAACGTATTTGATATACTGTATATATATTTCACGTTGTCCATTATTTCCGTTGCACTGACTTTACGAAGTTATTATTACTACTTTTAAATAATTTTTTCCACCACTAAGTGCAATAATTTTACCTTGTGTGATGAGGTACCTTTCGGTCACTTGACCATTGTCGAATCACTGATTATTTTTCTCTATTTTTCTGATGTGAATGTTCGGTCCGTGATGTTGGCATTTGCTGACGTCATACATATTTCTTCTTGAACCTCGTGTATAATGTTTTAAAATAGTAGTCGTCTGCATATGTTGTCTGTAAGTGCATTAAATTGTTGTGTATGTTTTTATAAATGTGGTATTTTTCTAGTGAGTTTAGTTCTATTGGGTTATTATTTATTTCGAGTATGTTTAGGTTATTTTCGTAATTTGTTATTTCATGTTTATCTGATATTAGGTGTGCTGCAACATTTGACGTTTTTGTATTTTTATTTTTCAATGCTCTGTAATGTTCTTCAAATTTTATTTTAAATGATCTGGTTGTTTTCTCTATGTAAAATGCGTTGCAGTCGTTACATGTAATTTTGTAAATTCCTGATAGGTTATGTTTTTCTGTATTTGTTTTGTGGTTTGTGTTATTATTATATTTTATTATTTTGTTGTTTGGTTTGTATGTTAGAGTGTCGTATTCTTTGTTGTATATATTTGTTAGTTTTTCTATTTTGTTATTGGTGTATTTATATTTAATGTAGATTTTTTTTGTTTTTATTATTTTTGTGTTCCGGTTATAGTGTTGTGTTGAGGTTAGGTTTTTTTGTAAATTTATTGTATATGTTTTTTATAAGGTGTTTGTTGTAGCAATAGAAAATGGATACAATATATATATATAGGAACTATAATATATGTAACTGTAAGTTATGACAGAGTTTACCTGGTTATAAAAATAATTACACTGTAGCAGGATTGGCCGGCAGAAGTAAATTCTTTATACGAAGAATATAAAACGCTGTATTAGATGTTCCAAAATTTAGCGGACAAAACGTTATTTAACGAATTTAATTGAAACTATATAAGAAAAGTTTGATTCTGTGATTCGTGGGAGTCCCGACAGAAGACATAGGTTAGGTTAGGTTAGGTTAGGTTAGGTTATAACAAAATAAAGCGAATAGTTTCGAAAACGTTTAAACAAAAATGGCCGAAAATATGAATTTATACATTTTTTATTCAATTTTTTATACCTTTATTTGAGGAATGTATTTAATAAAGCTTAATATTTACTGTAGTTAATAATAAAATAATGTGGGTAACCAAAACATATATTACAGGCTTATTGTGAATTGACAAATTCAATTCAAATCAGTTCTTTAAAATGTATAAAACAGACCTAAAAATGTCTTTTTTGAAATGTTTTTAAAAATGTTTTTCTTTCAAAAACTTGATTAAAAATACACAACTTATTATTATCGTTATATTAAATAATTTGTATTCAGATTTTTCAAGATTAAAATAATTTAATGTACTTAATAACTGGTAAAAACTATTTAATAATAATCTACGTGTAAAACGCATATTAAGTAATCCCAGAAGGCGAAGCAATGTAAGGCAAATACTGCCTTTTGATTGGTCGTGTAGCTCCTACCACTCCACCAACAACTGTCAAATTCGTAGAGCCTTTAGAAAAAATTATTTCGGCCTCAGATATGCAAGCCTCAAATTACATGGGCCTCAAATACTAAAAAAAATGATGGAAATGAGGTAAACGAATTTTGAAATTTTGCTTAAGGACGGCAAATTGCGCCTGTTTACGAAATCTTGTTGAATTTGGAGCATTCTAAGGTAAAATACCCAAAAGCCCTGCACTAACCGGATATGAAATGTTTATATTAATATAGTTAAAAATTGGAGTGTTTAATTAGCGCCAAAATATTATAATATTTGTATTTAAACCATATATTCAAAGAATTCCTTCCTCCATTATTTTATAATAATAATTTGGGGGTAGGCAATCTATAATAGTTTTGACAAGAAAAAAAGTAAAAAACACAAAACAGTTGAAGATAATAATAAGTTTATAATACTCAGCACACATTATAAAATTAAACATGAAACACAGAACACGTGCTGTTGTTATTTTAACTAATGGCAAGGTAGGTAGAAGAAATAATTTACAGATATTTCATGTACATAGGAGCTACACGACCACGAAAGGCAGTATTTGACTTACATTGCTTTGCCTTCTGGGATCAGTAAATATGCGTGTAAAACGGCTACTCTACAACATAACCTATAACACAAAATCAGCTGTTACACGAAACCATATGTTGGTTATGCTGTAAATACTGGGTTTTAAAAATAGTGTGATGCAAAATCAATGATTTAATCACATGTTTTATTCACCGCGCGTAAAGACGTTATCACATCAAAGAAAACGTATGATGCACATAAGAAAAATTTTCATTTACAAATTGGAATAAATATGAATGTGTGTATGTGTGTGTGTGTGTGTGTGTGTGTGTGTGTGTGTGTGTGTGTGTGTGTGTGTATGTGTTGTGTGTGTATGAGTAAAATAAATTGTTCTGTTATAAATAATCAATAGTACAAGATCACACAAAAACAAATTATATATATTTTACAAATCAATTTTCAAAGCATTTCACCAGGCACACTGCTAGTGTCATCATTTTAACTTAATAATGTATAATAATTAAAGTAACATAACCTACATGTTAAAACAGCTGTTCTGCAACATAACCTATAATATAAAATCAGCTGTTGTATGAAATCATATGTTATCATTTAATTTAAACTAAGATAGTTGTATACAGCACATACGAATATATACATAAATATAGGTGTGCTGGAGAGTGACGCAAACTCGAAGATTATTCTCGTAAACAATTTTCTCTTTACGTGTTTCAAAAGAAGTATTCATTAAAAAACACACTCACACACAAAATACGAAACAAAAGAAAACTAAGTTTCGATATGTAAGCCAACAGATTAAAAGGTTAATTGGCATCAATCATCGTGCAGGTTATTACATTACAGCACACAAAACGAAATCACCTGTTGTTTAACACGTCAATCGGTTAGCTCTCGTTCCAAAAATTTATAAAAACAACTAGTCTAACCTGGTAGCTTATAGCCACAATGTAATATAGTATATTATGATGCTTTATTTTGAAAAGGGATATTGATTTTACAAAATTTCGCATAAGGTTAAATGTGTTTTCAAAATTTTCAAGTGCCTGCCCGTCAGAGCAAGTTCTACTATTTCTTTTCATGTTTTACGTCGCCAGACAAAATCTATGTTACAATATTGGAGCGTGTGATGTCGCGGTAAGTATCATTTACATGACATAACTGTTGAAATTATAGAAAAGTAACTGTTCATTTTGATTAAAAACTCTGTGAATTAGAAACCTAAGAGTGAAATATATTTATAACCGCATTCAAAGCAGAGTTACAAAAGGGCCAAAGTGTACAGAGAATATTTATTTGTAAAGGGCAGTATCACCCCTTCTCTGGACAACCGAAAAGACAAAAGACCGAACAGCGACTCACCCCCGCCTTTATTTCAGCCTCCCTTTGGGGTAAAAGTTGAAGCTATTTATATACTTTATTTAAATAGCAACAAACGTTTGTCGCGTGACAGAAGTTGTATCTAAAATAGATTGTATTAAGAACACATTATGATATAGTATGTGTATATATATATATATATATATATATATATATATTCTTGATATTTTACGTTATCCATTGTTTTTCCGTTGCACTGACTTTATGAAGTTAATATATTACTGTTGTAAGTATTTTTTTCCACCATTAAGTGGATTTCCACCACCAGTGATTCGACAATGGTCAAGTAACCGAAAGGCGCCTCATCACTCAAGGTAAAATCATTGCACTTAATGGTGGAAAAAATTACTTACAATAGTAATATATTAACTTCATATATATATATATATATATATATATATATATATATATATATATATTAAATATGGTGATATGTTTTCTTGTAATATAGTTAATAAATTAAAAATATTTCAAAAACAAGAATACTTTTAATGCATATATTTATTCAAAGTTTTTCTCTAATAAAATACGAGCTCTTAGACCAGCATCTTCAGGAAAATAATTATCTAATAAAATATTTTTACAAAATTAAATCATTTTATATATATATATATATATATATATATATATATATATATATATATATATATATGTATAACATTTAACCGAATTTTAGTCACAGAAATGACTATATATATATATATATATATATATATATATATATATATATATATATATATAGGCCTATATATATCGCAATATGTATTCTTGTGTATTAATAAAGAATTAAGTCATAATACAAATACAAGAATTATAACTGATTTTTTTTTATATATAATTTATATATATATATATATATATATAGTAATTTTGTGACTAAAATTCAATTAAATAATAAATAAATTTAGTTTTAACTTTATTTCTAACAACAAAGAGTTATAAAATAAGTTTTCTTTGACATGAGGGAACGTAGTGCCTACCCAATGCAAAATTACTGTTGCGACTACAGTATGTACTTCCAATGTAAATAGTTTATTTATTTTGCCGTCGGTCTATTTGGCTCTAATCGACCATGAAGGGTATTATTGGGTCTGTGAATACCGATAGGATTAGGTAAGGACACAAAGCGCTTCGTGTAGGATGTGAGGCTCGCGTGTGCAGTGTCGCATAATCCTCCCCTATCCAATATTGCCAACCTGTTGCAGCGATCCGATGTTCCTAGAATATATCACTACTTGGCAGTGAGACAAACCTTTACAGAGGCTTACTGAGTATTTATGTTGAAAGTTAGTTAAAATTATTCGGTCGTTGTATGATGTGTCTGGTGGCATACCGGGGGGCAAGAAGGGGGCGGCTCCCCTAGTTCACCACCAAATTAAAATAATAATAATAAATATCCAAGCGTCATATGTAGACCAGTGAATTTTTTCAAGAAAAGTATTTTAAAAAATGGTGAGTTGTAGGACCTGGCTTGGGATTCAAATATTTATATAGAAAAAAATGTGTTTTCCGTGAATATTTACATATTATTGTTATTTTTAATAAAACACACAAGTAGTTAGGTTAATGTGTTTATTGTCTTTATACGTTAAGTACCGTGTCTTTATTTGTATCTTTAAGTGTACTTTATAAGTAGTAATAGGTTATAAAAGTTTTAAAATATTATTATACAACATGACACGATTTATAATATACATAGCATTATATAAAACATAATAAAAATCAACAAATTATAAAACTCTTAATACATATCCATTTACAAGTCAAACTTTTTTCTATTACAATAAAACAGAAAGATCATAGATGCATACAGTAACACATCTACTATTAATAACAGGTCAACTTTTTAATTGTTTAATTAAAACTGAGCTCTTGAAAAGGAATTTCGGAAAGAAATTCGAAACGTTGAGTGTTTAAAAAAGCAAAATCGTCTGTGATATGTCATTAGCTTATATAAAAAAGGTTAACATATTTCAGCTGCATAATATTTTAGTATGCAATGCCTTCACATCGAGCTCCCTACAAAATTTCATATGGTGGATTCTACATAAGTCTATCAAGTGCTTTTAACTTCCCCTACTAACACTGCATCGTTTCTTTCTCTTGGTGGGTTTCGGAGAATCTCAATCAATAACATTTTTCTAGCGTTCATCCCCGTTATTTTTCTTTTACCCGAATCTGCCCTAAAAACCCCTACAGCGACCCTCTTGTTAGCCACTTCACCGCGTAAGTGCACTTAGTATCCCTACTGCGTTGAAGGGTTCTGAACTGTTGTACCGAGTTCATATATAGAAGATATTTACCAAATCAGAACTGTAAGTGTCTTGTAAATATCGGTAAAAAGTGACAACAAAGAAACCAGCCATGGACAACTAGCTGTCGATCTTTCAGGAACCATTGGAGTATAGTGTCGCTATCCCAAAGGATAGGGAAGAAAGGACTATATGGAGAGGGATTATAGGGCTGGTTAATTACCTCT
Organism: Prosapia bicincta; assembly: GCA_036971475.1. Lineage (NCBI taxonomy): Eukaryota > Metazoa > Arthropoda > Insecta > Hemiptera > Cercopidae > Prosapia > Prosapia bicincta. The sequence goes on along the minus strand of JBAIZL010000001.1, from coordinate 224,997,500 downwards.
TGATGGGTGAGTTGCCCAAATGCTAAAGGGTAGTGAAGGGGGTTATAAGGAACTCATAAGGAGGATATAACGCGCTTGTGACGAACACTTTGCTATTTGGGATGTGTTTATGCTAAAGGGTAGTGAAGGGGGTTATAAGGAACTCATAAGGAGGGTATAACGCGCATGTGACGAACACTTTGCTATTTGGGATGTGTTTATGCTAAAGGGTAGTGAAGGGGGTTATAAGGAACTCATAAGGAGGATATAACGCGCATGTGACGAACACTTTGCTATTTGGGATGTGTTTATGCTAAAGGGTAGTGAAGGGGGTTATAAGGAACTCATAAGGAGGATATAACGCGCATGTGACGAACACTCTGCTATTTGGGATGTGTTTATGCTAAAGGGTAGTGAAGGGGGTTATAAGGAACTCATAAGGAGGATATAACGCGCATGTGACGAACACTTTGCTATTTGGGATGTGTTTATGCTAAAGGGTAGTGAAGGGGGTTATAAGGAACTCATAAGGAGGATATAACGCGCATGTGACGAACACTTTGCTATTTGGGATGTGTTTATGCTAAAGGGTAGTGAAGGGGGTTATAAGGAACTCATAAGGAGGATATAACGCGCTTGTGACGAACACTTTGCTATTTGGGATGTGTTTATGCTAAAGGGTAGTGAAGGGGGTTATAAGGAACTCATAAGGAGGATATAACGCGCATGTGACGAACACTTTGCTATTTGGGATGTGTTTATGCTAAAGGGTAGTGAAGGGGGTTATAAGGAACTCATAAGGAGGATATAACGCGCATGTGACGAACACTTTGCTATTTGGGATGTGTTTATGCTAAAGGGTAGTGAAGGGGGTTATAAGGAACTCATAAGGAGGATATAACGCGCATGTGACGAACACTTTGCTATTTGGGATGTGTTTATGCTAAAGGGTAGTGAAGGGGGTTATAAGGAACTCATAAGGAGGATATAACGCGCTTGTGACGAACACTTTGCTATTTGTGATGTGTTTATGCTAAAGGGTAAGAAAATATGGTCTTAAGAGAAATGATTGTAAGGAACTATACAAGGGGATTACAAAGCGATATATCGCGCAGAAACCTTTGGAGCCTTTGAGTGTCCAGCAAAAGGGAAGGGCTAGGGGTAAACATATTTATTACCTTACACGTACCATGTTGGTTACTTTGTAGAGCGAGGTCATGCACTTCTATTCCCCGCACGGAGATTACACGTGCCCTGACCTGTACACGCTTTAGATTAGGACAGGTCGGTGGACGGATTAGTACGCATGGCGTCAACCACAATTACTTTCCTGGAAATAGGTTGTTACTTTCTGACAATGCTAACTATTCGCGCGATAATTGTATAATGGTTTGTATAATATTTATTTTCTTTGCTTAAAAAAGGCTTTCTTGTTAATGTTGTATTGTTGCCAACAGTTTTCTAAATGAATACGTGTTTGCTATATTAATTGTATACCTTACCTTAACAATATTGTCATTAATTTTGAAATTTAAAAATTATTTCTTGTACAAAATATTCACTTCATACTTCAATCAAATAACCATGTATTGACTATTGCAATAAACGTCTAAACTATAAATTGAATTAAATTCATTTATTTAAAAAATAATTTACTATCATTAATAATTTATTACGTTTTTATCAAAATATAAATAAATTACTAATAAATAATTAAATGATAATAAATTATTATCACTTTTACTAATAAATTAATAATGATAATAGTATTACAGTACTGTTTCTCATGAAAAGGTCCTTGTCTCATCTTCTGCATCTGACAACCTAATACGCTAAACAAACACGTAGTATTTATCCATGTAGAAAGTGACTCATGTTCCTATAGAAATGTTTACTTTGTAAAATCTAATAGGTCTATTAATTTCAAGTGAAGTATTTGTAGTTCATTTCCTAATCAGTTCATATGTATGGAAAGGATGCATGGATCTTGATTGACTTTAAATCATGAAAGATACTTCATCCGGGCAAGTTTCCGTTCTAGAGTCGAATCTATGACGCCAATTAAAATGCATAACGTTGCATCCGTCGCTGATTGCAGCAGCCGGGTGATTGCAATGTTGCAATTACAGCTGTATTTAAAGTGATGCAAACAGAGAGGAGAATGTTAAAATTGTTGTTTTGAATTTGTGTGAGCTGTTTAAGTTGGCTTGATTTAGTGTGAAAGGTTTAGAGTTTTATTGTGTTGGTAGCGCTGACAAATAATAAATACTGTCAGGTTTCGTGCTGAAACGTTTGCGGTTTGTATTGAAACGGATTTTACTAGATCTTATGTTGTATTGAAAGTTGTAAAAAGGTACGTGCTTTGGTACCTTTTTGGGAGCTTCAACTTGTTTTTTCGTTCATAATTTTTCACATAAAAAAAATAAATGTCTGCTACACAGATCATCGAAAGCTTGCCGGTATTACTCTCGAAATGAAATTATAAAGGTATTTGTAAGTAGACAATGTGAGAGAACAACTAAGTGCGGCGTTGCCATTTCTCGCCAACTACAGAACCAACATATTTTTACATACTCAAAACAAGTCGTATATATATATATATATATATATATATATATATATATATATATATATATAAACAAAATTAAGTCAATTCCCTACTTAGGTCAAAGAAGAAACATTTTATTTTAGCTCGTTTTTATTAAATATTTATAACTAAAGCACCACTACTAGTGTATGATATATATATATATATATATATATATATATATATATATATATATATATATTAAATATGGTGATATGTTTTCTTGTAATATAGTTAATAAATTTAAAACATTTCAAAAACAAGAATACTTTTAATGCATATATTATTCAAAGCTTTTCGCCGATAAAACAGTACCAGCATCTTCAGAAAAATAATTATCTAACAAAATATTTTTACAAAAATTAATCATATGTACTACAAAGGACCACATGTTTATAAGTATTGCACTTTATGTAATTTTTTCTATAACATCAATGACCTTATAAATAGTTTGGTGCCTTGATCTTACTTGAATTTGTTCATCAATTAATTTGTCTTTAACTTTATGCTTATAAATTTCCAATGTTTCAAATATATTCATCTTTAATCCTTTATTTAATTCTTTTAATAATTTCATATTTTCTGTTTTAGGAAATTCGTGTTCATTATTAATGCAATGAGTAGCTAAATTTGATTTGTATAGGCCTATGTTTGGTTTGATATAAGCGTTTAAATGTTCTTTGTATCTTTCTTTTAATTTCGTTTTTGTTTGTCCTACATATAATTTATTATAAGCTTGACATTTTATATTATATACACCATTTATTTCGGGCATATTATTTTAATTATTGTTACTGTTTATTAAATTTTTAATTTTATTATCAGTTTTGTATGTAATTTGTAAATTTGTTTCTTTAAATAATCTTGTAATTTTATTTCTTTCGTTACCAGTGAATGTAAAAGTTGTCCAAATTTTTTCTCTCTTATTATGAACAAAGTTATTTTCGATTTTCTGTTTTTTTATTATGCTATTATTTAATTTATCTATAGTTTTTCTTTTATATCCATTTTCTAAACCACTTTGATATATTATATTTTTCTCTTTTATTTGATCATTTAAGTTCATTCATATTTTGTGCATTCTATATAATAAATGATACAGTGGTGCCATTTTTTGGTTATATGGATGATTTAAATAATTAAGTATTATTTGATTTGTCTGCGTTGGTTTTCTATATATATTATATTCAAATTTTTCATTATTTCTAGTAATTGTAATATCTAAATAATTTAGTTTATTTTTTATTCAAATTCATGAGTAAATTTTATATTTTCGTGTATATTATTTATACATTTTAATATTTTGTCAATGTTTGAACCATTATTATTTGATATGTATAATCCATCATCTACATATCTAAACCAGTGTCCATTTTGATCCTATGTTTTAATAATCTTATGTATTTCAATGTCTATATTTTGTAAAAATATTTCCGATAATATGCTGGACATTGGAGATCCCATTGTTAATCCATCTTTTTGTTTATAAATTTTATTATTATATAAAAAATAATTTTGATTTAATATTATTATATTATATATTATATATATATATATATGTTAAAACGTTTAATAGTAAATAGTCTAAACACTTTTTTATTCATCCTCTCAAGTTCAAATACATTTTTTTAAACTTGTAGTGGATGACACTTGATATTATTTTTTTTTCAAATATTAATTCATTACGTTTAGCTCAAAAAGTTGATCTATTTAGGTTGGATTCGAACTGTATGAATACATGTTTGAAGTTTAGGAGATAAATACAAAATTTGAACACGATATACATACACAGAGTGTGAACTAAAAGTAGGATTTGAAAAATATCTAATTTTTATTGAATATACACTGTCACTAAATCTACTACGCTGTTGCCATATCTTATATTTTCAGGTAGGAATAGGGTTGTGAACGTAGGATTAAGGGCATTAAAGTCTCTTACGTGCGATTAAGTTCATATTGGTTCATGACAATAGGGGTAACCACTTTTGCAAAATTATAACAGTTATTGTTACCATATATCTTAGCAACTGATGGAATAAAATCTTCTTTTTGTTAGTAACATTAATTATTTTATATAAAATAAATTAGACAGTCAATTTGTGTATCATTATTAAAATAAAGTTATATAATGTTTTCGCGTCAACCCTGTATATTTTCCCGTTCACTTTAGAATTAAATTCATTATAAATACATTATGTCTACAATTAAGGTTTGAATTTTTACCCTGAGCAGAAGCGTTCGTTGCTGTCCAACTCATAATAAATGTGTCTCCAGCAACGAAATTTGTTTCCCTCGGTAAGTGTGAACCTGTGACGTAACCGGGTGGTCCTTACAACGCGATGGCGGGGAAATTAATCCTCCATATTGTGCACAATATTTCCTCTTGACGGGAAGGTGGTTCTGTCACTGATATCTCTGTCAAAAGTTTTAATTGTGCAACTTTTAATAACAATGTCTCTGTCGGCAAGGGCTTCCCTCTCGCGTATTTTGTGGCGCTTGAATTAATCTACATCTTAATATTTCAAATGTCGGTTCCCTTTTCGCGCTAAACCTTTGAGAACGGCCATCAAATTGAAACAAGTCAGCAACCGCAATTAAAGAACATTTGACTGAACTGTGAGGAGAGTTGTAAAGTTATTTCTTATAAATTATAAGAGAAAACATGCTTATTTAAAAAAAAAACTACCTATAATATTTTGTATAATAGTCATAACACATTACTTTATGAAATTCAAAACAAAATGTTGCTAGCAGTTATGAATTTATTTCAATTTATGTTTTTGATACGATAGACTTTTTTAAAATGTTACTGGCATTCGTTTAACCTAATAAATCATAAGTGGTTCAGTTTTATGATTGTTTTGAATAGTTATTGGTAATGTTTGAGATAAGTATGTAGTATATCGTATTTTGCAACATAGAGGGGCATTTGTTGCCCTTGGTAGAATCCATAGAGAGCAATGGACAGTAAGCAATGCTATAAATAGTTGACACCCTACGAGGTAGAAACTAATTGCGACAAACATGTCCTGAATTTAACCACAGTCATGTGTTGAGACTATTAGAACTAATCTAATATCTTTGTATTTGTTGTATTTAGCAACAAAAATACATTTTATGTGACATTAACAGCTTCATGATGTAATTATCTCCTATTTGTAATCTGACACAAACATCAGGTTATTAATTCCTGTTACTAACGATCTGACCAACACATTCTTAGGGTACTTGGTATATTAACCCTTAATTTTAGGAGATATTTTAGGTGAACTCCTATTTTAGGAGAATATTGTTGGATAAAGTTACTTTCAGACGACGTTTTAGATGATCTCTTTTCTCACGAGACTTACTATATCAACTTCTATTTTTAGGAGGGTTATTGAAGACATTTTTTTTAATTTCCAAGAGAAGGGTTGTACTATGTTAGATATTAGAAGGGTGAGATTTCAGGAGGCTGAAATTTGTAGGCCCCTTGAACCAAGGAGAGAATAGTCCCACGACTATGTATACATTTAGCAGGATAACTGAATGGAAAGGCCCATCGGATGCTTCAAGAACCTATGTCAGGTGGTGTACAAGCAGAATACTGTATCACTGCCGTACTGGGACGTCAGAATATTGCTAACAATGGATGAAATCTACGATAAATTAATTACGCCAGCTATAACTAACTACTGAATAATTTACAATTTCTATACTCGTTTCAATGACAAAGTCATCATCATTATCATCAATAGAAATAATCTCACAAATTTTAATTTATTACAACAAAATGTGAAGTTATAACTAAATAAAGGCTTGAATAAAAATATTTAGAATTTGTATAGATCACAACACCAATGATAATGACCAAACTGATGATGATGTCTACACTGATGATGATGATGATGTCTACACTGATGATGATGATGATAATTACATTGATAATGATGACTACAGTGATAATGATGACTACACGGATGATGATAATGATTACACTGAGGTTGATGACTACACTGATTATGATAACTACACTGGGGATGGTGACTACAATGATGATGACTACACTGATGACGATGATGACTATACTGATGATTTTGAGTACACTGATAATGATAACTACACTGATGAAGATGATTACACTGGTGATGAAGACTACACTGATAATGATAGCTAGACTAATGATGATTACACTGGTGATGAAGACTACACTGATAATGATAGCTAGACTAATAATGATTACACTGGTGATGAAGACTACGCTGATAATGATAGCTAGACTAATGATGATTACACTGGTGATGAAGACTACACTGATAATGATAGCTAGACTAATGATGATTACACTGGTGATGAAAACTACACTGATAATGATAACTAGACTAATGATGATTACACTGGTGATGAAGACTACACTGATAATGATAGCTAGACTAATGATGATTACACTGGTGATGAAGACTACACTGATAATGATAGCTAGACTAATGATGATTACACTGGTGATGAAGACTACACTGATAATGATAGCTAGACTAATGATGATTACACTGGTGATGAAGACTACACTGATAATGATAGCTAGACTAATGATGATTACACTGGTGATGAAGACTACACTGATAATAATAGCTAGACTAATGATGATTACACTGGTGATGAAGACTACACTGATAATGATAGCTAGACTAATGATGATTACACTGGTGATGAAGACTACACTGATAATGATAGCTAGACTAATGATGATTACACTGGTGATCAAGACTACACTGATAATGATAGCTAGACTAATGATGATTACACTGGTGATCAAGACTACACTGATAATGATAGCTAGACTAATGATGATTACACTGGTGATGAAGACTACACTGATAATGATAGCTAGACTAATGATGATTACACTAGGGATGATGACTACACTAGTGGTGATGACTACAATAATCATGATAACTACACGGATGATGATGACTCCAATGATTATGATGACTACACTGGGGATGACGACTGCACTGATGACGATGAAGTTGACAATACTGATGATTTTAACTGCACTGATAATGATAACTACACTGATGAAGATTACTACACTGGCGATGATGGTGGCTACACTGATCAAGACGATGATGATAACTGCACTGACAAAGCGGAATACACTGATAATGATCGCCAAACTGGTGATATTGACTACACTGATGATGATGACTACGCTGATGGTGAAAATGAATTATTGATAAAAAAATAAATAATAGTGAAGACTATTATTATTTCACTCTATACATAAATTATTGAAGTTGCGTTTTTTTTTAATAATTTTAATATTACCTTTACCCAAAAGCCATGCTCTAATTAAAGTATTAAAATTATATATGTTTAAATATAACTAGACTGTAATATTACATTGTAGCTGTTTGTTTGTTAGTTTTATTTTAATGACGAGGATAATTAGAGCGGATTTAAGGTTTGCATTCAGGCATCACGATACACATCGAGGGTAGGTTTGTTAAAAATATCGAGGTAGTTGAATGTAAACCTCATCGAATGAATGTTTCATATGAAGTGGGAACTGTTATCCTCTGATTAGGGACGGTTTTGTTATAACAAATGTTTCATTTTAATATCATTGTTTTCGTGCGCAGTGTTAGACTCTTCTGAATAATTTATTTCTAGTTTCTTTAAACGCACTCCCTTACTCTGTGGTTTTATTTACACTTAAACCGTTTCAGGACATCTTTAACTGCTGACAGTACATCGATTTTCGGGTTGTCTGGAATCGCGTAAAGTAAACAAATTAAAAATATAATTTAAAGAAAGTATCATAATGTTTTTCGACGTCATTACACATATTGTTAAGAATTTTTTAATGAAACTGCATTTTCAGAATACATTTTCATATAAAATTATTTTTTTTTAGAAAATTGATTGTGTTAACTAGTTTTTGAAATTTCTGTTTGATTTCTAAATACAATTATCACTTGTTAAACTGATTTTTTTGTCATATATCACATAATAAGTTATTGAGTATCAAGGTGTATCACATAATAGGTATAGTTTTAGGATGTCAGGCAGAGATGGAGGTTTGGTGGCCCCTGATATTTTGAAGCAGGTTTCATTTAGAATAGATGACGGTAGGAATGTGGGATCAAGGGTGATTATTGAGACAGGCTTTAAAGGCGGTCTTTTTCGAGTGTCGAAAGTAATATTTTGTTGTTAGGGGACAAGTTAATTTTATGATTTGAAGGATTCGCTGACTGATTACGTATTTTTGTATGACGTAAAACTGTCTAAAGCTTTTTAAGGATTTTCAAAATATAATAAAAATAAGATTTATAAGTAAGAACCAGAGTCTGCTTCTAGGTACTACGAAAATTGGCATTACTTATAGTATTGAACTTTCAATTGATTCTGAACCTGAGTTTGGGGGGATGGAGTAGGAAGTTACGTTAGCATAAGGCGTTATGAGGGGGCAAAAGAAAATATTAGAACGTTGCCGTAATATAGAAAGGGGTTCAATCGAGTAGCTAAGTTCCCGGATGGTAGGCTCTACTTACAACAAACGTAATGGTAGCCAAGGACAAACTCGTATACATGCATTGTAGGCTCGAACAGAGATTCACGGCTCTGTATAGGCAATTTATCTTCACAATAGTAAAACACTAGTCCTCTCGTAGTAAGTAAATGTAAGCATTTAATTAGATAAAAAAACTGCAAAGAATTCAAAGGAACTGCTCTTTACTAATATAATTTTCAACGCTGAGTTTACAACGGATGAATTTTAAGGAACGTTCTCTGATGGAAATATTTACGGTAAAACTTGCAAAATTTTAATTTAACTTTATACAAGTAAAGGAATGTTCACAACTGTTAGAAACAATGTGTATAACACTTTGAAATTTCTTTAAAAACTAATGCAATTTCATAGCTTTTGCAAAGTGGCCGATGCTTTCGTGTGCAATTGGTCTAGACAGAGTCGATGTAGAACTAAGCACATCGCTGTCAATGGTAATTCACTCAACATCCGAGTTCTTGGACCAAATACAAACCTTATTATAAAATTTCAACAATAAACAAAAACACTTTTTACGTTGATGGCGTTAGAGTGTTTGAAGCACAAATCGCTAAAGTAGCGTCCCAATTGCTTCTAGTTTTAGTCTGGCATCGGTTAGCGACCGGCGCCAGCTTGGAAAACATATTTTTGGTTACGTTAAACGAACAGCTTAAAACAATTGTTCTCTAATTGGAATCCCTAATTATTGTCCGAGCGTTCAAATAAATCTATGCAATTAAAACTGAAGTGGATTTTAAAGCCAGACAACGATGTAAATGAGTGCTTTACTCAGAGAGCGCCCTAATGACGTCAGTGATTTACTAACCGCAATTAAATGAATTTAAAATAGCAAATTATTAGTATATAATCGATTACTAACCAAATATCATAGGTCATTATAGTATTGTCTGAATGATGAGCGTGCGTGCGTGTGCGCAGGCATGAACTTTATAGAGATGAATGCATTACTCACAGAGTGTGGGGCTCCTCTCGTCATTGCCATTGGTCCAACTGTCAGAGTATTCCCAGTCACTCCGCCCGGGTACAGATATAGCATTACTTCATAACGTGCCTTTATAAGCCCCTTATAGCCTAAACTGATCTTTTGTAGCTCCTCCTTTAGTCATTCCCATCTGTAGAACATCTATTGTAGGGGATAATAGAGTCAAACAAGGAAGTGAAATTCGTCTCGATTCTAGTTTAAACACATTTTCACGGGTAGCTTAGAGATAACCTCTCTCCTCGTACAACACAACAAGATCTACTCAGGTAATCGACCTTGACCAATCGATATCATAATTTCCTCCATACCTAGTGCCAGATAATCACTATACTCTTATCCTAATCCTCCGACGTCATCTTTACGCGTCATGAAACTTGGTAAGCATACAAACGTTGTGATTAGGTTAATGTAAGGAAATTAATTCCTCAGGCACTACCTTGTATTACCCATCCCCTTCTGTCAGTAAGAAGGTAAACCTTCTATCAATAATCAATACCTATTTCAAAAGAAAATTCATATTTTTCTTGTTTGCCAATTTTTTAGTTTCCTTGATAGCTTACAATACAATTTCGTGCAATCAGCTGTTCACGCGGTTACTGTATTAGGTGAAATTCGTTTCGATTCGAGTTTAAACACATTTGATAACCTCTCTTCACGCGCAATATAAAAAGATCTACTCAGGTAATCGATCCTGACCAATCGATATCACAATTTCGTCCATACCTAGTGCCGTAGGATCACTAAGGCCTTTCCTTATTCCAACATAATTTTCCTTACAAAAGGGTAACCTCTTTGCAAGAGCAGACATCTCTTTGTGACGCCGATAAAGATTATGTCTACGCGATCGTGCTCCCGTGACCCTTTGATCTCCCTATATCCTCGATCAAGGAGCTTTAAGTCCCTGCTTTAATCATTTGTAATTACAAATCCATCCTTATCCTTCGTAGGCGATTATGGTCTTACCTACTAATCGCTGAACCTGCAAAATAAATAAACGTAAACACGTATCATCGTCGTAAAAGATTATGACGTCATCTTTACACGTCATGAAACTTGGTAAGCATACAAACGTCGTGATTAGGTTAATGTAAGGAAATTAATTCCTCAGGCACTACCTTGTATTACCCATCCCCTTCTGTCAGTAAGAAGGTAAACTTTCTATCAATCATCAATACCTATTTCAAAAGAACATTTACCTTTTTCTTGTTAGCCAATTTTTTAGTTTCCTTGATAGCTTACAATACAATTTCGTGCAATCAGCTGTTCACGCGGTTACTGTATTAAATCAGCTGTTATTTTGACATAGCAGCTGGTGTGGTGGATCAGGTGTTTTGCCTTATCAGCTGGTTGCGATAACGAACCTTATTGCGACAACGAAAGAGATTCCTGGTAGACTATTTCTTTGTTAATAAATTCCTTCTGTTAGCTCACACTCTCCTTATATATATATATATATATATATATATATATATATATATATATATATATAATACGTTTTCTTGTTTAATAATTTAAAACAACATAGGTTATTCAAATAGAAGAATATTTATTATTTTATATCCAAAGCTTTTCGTTGGCAAACAGTACCAACATCATCAGGAATGAAAATTACAATAATATTCTTGTATTTGAATAACCTATGTTGTTTAATATATATATATATATATATATATATATATATATATATATATATATATATATATATATATATATATATATATATATATATAAATATCGCAATATGTATTCTTGTGTATTAATAAAGAACTAATATCGCAATATGTATTAATAAAGAACTAAGTCAAAATACAAATACAAGAATTGAATTGTAAATTCAATTATAATTCTTGTATTTGAATTTTGACTTAGTTCTTTATATATATATATATATTTAATATTAATCCAATCAAGTTCAAATAGATTTTTCCTGTATTGAATGACAATTGATGTTAATACTGTTTTTCAAATACTATTCAATAATAAATTATAAAGTTTTGGGGGACTAGGTCGGATAAAACTGAGGATCTTAATGTTCGAGGTATAGTGCTTTTTGGTACTGAGCCAACTTTCCATAGCTAGAAATGAACTTCTCAAAAATCTGCATGAAAAACATCTATTGTTTAACCTTAAATTGTTGCCGTGGTTACCACACATTATCATAAATAAATGGGCTAGTGTTGAAAATGAAGAAAAAGTTAAAATAAACAAATAAACTGGATTAACGTTATCGAACCTTGCTTTACAGACTTTTAGGCCTATCTATATTAATTGTAATTATAAAATTACAACGAACCAAAATATTATTATTTTTTTTTTAAGTAGGAATTGACTTTAACAAAAACATATACATTATTTGTTTGTTTTTAAACCAGTAAAACTCTTCCCGAACATTCGGGAAAATTTAAAACATAAAACAGTGAATTAATCGTCTTTCACAGAATTTTGTATTTATATACGTTTCTAGCGGTTTAAACTTCCCAGTATTCTATATGTAGCGAGAGTTGCTTCCATATCCAGCAACCTTTTACACATGTTTATTGATAATGATTACATATAAATTGTAAATTATTTGAGTAAACTCTAGTAAATATGTATGAAGAAATATTTTACATTAGAAGACAATAATGGGCTTTATTTTAACATCATTTTAAAATTGTAACTTGAAACAATTAACATGTAGCAAATATTTTTTTTACAGCGTCATTAATGTTGAAAAGTTTTATAATGATAATACACGACAAAGAGTGCATAAACTCCGATAGTGTTTTTTTACAAGTATGTTTCTTTAGAATACGTTCAACAGAAAAACTAGTTTTGAATATCGTAAATCATAAATAGTGGTTAAAACTTTAATTTTCTCCCCAGATATATAAACTGAGTAATGCACGAATGCACTACGTTCCTAATATTGCTATACGCCTATATTAAAATCTAGCTATGAAGTATCTGATTAGATAGGCTTCGTTATTAAAAAAAAGTTTTTACGAATAAAATTCCTAACACTATTCATACAGTTCAAGTGATAGAGTTGGCCGCCATTTTTTCCGTCGCTCACATCCGGTTATGGCAATATAAGTTAAGGAAGATTTCCTTTTTTCATACTGCGCCTAGTTAGCATGGACGTTTTGTTTCAACTAGCTGCATAGCAAATAAAAACATGTTATTCGGATCGGACGAGTAAAAACATCGCTGCACAAAAATAAATTTTTAACGTAAGCTAACCGGTTTCTAAATTGAATATTAGCGTCCAGATATTACTCATTACTTGTAGTTATTTAAACTTACCCTATTAAGGCTGCGGAAATACAGAAGGCAACTGGTGACGGCAACGCAACGTAAACTGAAGTGGCTTTTTCACAGCATACAGCGTAGAATGCACATATTCATAGCGAAGTGATAGCAACGCGACTAGCGAGTGACACAGAAACTAGAGTTGCTCCAGTCACGACATGCTGTAAACTCGTTGCTCAGTTTCTCAGTTGCCAGCAGTATTTGTTGTGTTGTGACCGCGTTTCCCAAGAATGCTCCCGTATTTAAACAATAATTATTTTTATTTTTATTTGTTATGTTTATGTTTCTTTGAATAGTCGTTTATTATACTGCTATAGTGTGTCAGAAAACATAATATTACTGGTTCTGGTCATGATTTGTGTATCCAACAACTTCAAGACGATATAAATGATTTCCAACAATTTTTGAAAATACATAAAATCGGGACTTGAACTATAAAATTTCATTTGTTTAAAAACTAATTATAATTTTATTGTATTGTAACATTATTTGAAGTTTTGCAGTTACACATAAAAATAAATACATAATTGAGCAATTAACCTCAGCTGAGTGTTATTGTTAATCTTTCTCCAGCTGAAATTTATTTCTCTATCATTTATAAACAAGGACTGAACTGCCATTTATAAACTGACAACTAAACTAGCAACTTTATATGAACAACCTTGTAAACCGACAATCAACGTTTCTAATAGCAACTAAAGTTTACGTTGCGTTGCGATCACCAGTGCTTTCTGTATGTCCGTGGCCTTAGAATGTATATCTAAGTACGAGGAACGTATCTGGAAACGTACACAATTGGATATGATACAATGATTGTCATGTATTACGATTCGATTTCTTTTTATATTTAAACCTTGTAATTTTCCATCAGTAAACGTGCAAAGAATATTTCTGGAATTGTATTACATAATCAAGCTTTAATTCGTTGTGTCACGAAAACAAACAGAACAAAAATAAACGTCAGATGTACCTAGCCTTAACGCACGCTCTTATATTTATAGGGCGATTGTAAACACACCCGTTTCAATCAGCGCCCACATCCACTGACTATTCGAAACTATACGCTTCTCTGTTTAAACATTTTTCTCCTTAATCCACTTTCTAAGGACAAATCGTTACGCGTAACGTGAATTCTTAGTTATTGCGTTATAAGGGTCAGCATGGACTGAAATGAATGCTTGGCCACTACGTGTACACTAGCTATCTAATTACACGGAGTTTGGGAAAGTTTAACTGTATATTGCGTTCTTTATTGCAACACACTCTTGCAGAAAATCATTAAAATTATTTTACTGAGCTAATACAGTGGAATTGACCTCGATAACGCAAATTCCTTGATAACTCTAAATTTTGTATACTTCGTGCTTCTTCTCGTGACACCTTTAGACCCTAATGGATTTCATTGTAACGCCTTCGTCTCCTTGGTTCTCTTCGAAAGATTTTCATCTCAAATTGACTTGTAACTCTTCTCGTTTCCGTGTTTTTTTTAAAGCTCTTCAATGCCCTTGAATCGACCCGTTAACACCTGTAGTTTTCTTGGTCTCCTGGTTAGACCTTTAGTCTCTTTGGCTTACCTCGTAAGAAGCTTAGTTCTCTTTGTTCTCTTCGTAAGGTCTTTAGTCCTCTTGAACCTTTAGACCCCTGGGTTCGTTTTATAAGACTTTTAGTCCCCTGGTTCGGCCTCATAAGACTTTAGTCTCCTTGGGTTACTTCCTAAAAACTTTATTTATCTTTCTTCCTTTCGTAACACTTTTAGTCCTCTTGGTTCGGCCTCATAAGAGCTTTAGTCTCCTTGGCTCACCTCGTAAGACCTTTAGTCCCCTTGGCTCACCTCGAAAGAACTTTAGTTCTCTTTGATGCTTTAATAAGGTCTTTAGTTGTCTTTCTTCCTCTAGTAACACATTTAGTCCTCTTGGTTCAGCCTCATAAGACCTTTAGTCCCCTTGGCTCACCTCGTAAGACCTTTAGACCTCTTGGCTCACATCGTAAGACCTTTAGTCCCCTTGGCTCACCTGGTAAGACCTTTAGTCCCCTTGGCTCACCTCGTAAGACCTTTAGTCCCCTTGGCTCACCTCGTAAGACCTTTAGTCCCCTTGGCTCACCTCGTAAGACCTTTAGTCCCCTTGGCTCACCTCGTAAGACCTTTAGACCTCTTGGCTCACCTCGTAAGACCTTTAGTCCCCTTGGCTCACCTGGTAAGACCTTTAGTCCCCTTGGCTCACCTCGTAAGACCTTTAGTCCCCTTGGCTCACCTCGAAAGAACTTTAGTTCTCTTTGATGCTTTAATAAGGTCTTTAGTTGTCTTTCTTCCTCTAGTAACACATTTAGTCCTCTTGGTTCAGCCTCATAAGACCTTTAGTCCCCTTGGCTCACCTCGTAAGACCTTTAGACCTCTTGGCTCACCTCGTAAGACCTTTAGTCCCCTTGGCTCACCTGGTAAGACCTTTAGTCCCCTTGGCTCACCTCGTAAGACCTTTAGTCCCCTTGGCTCACCTCGTAAGACCTTTAGTCCCCTTGGCTCACCTCGTAAGACCTTTAGTCCCCTTGGCTCACCTCGTAAGACCTTTAGACCTCTTGGCTCACCTCGTAAGACCTTTAGTCCCCTTGGCTCACCTGGTAAGACCTTTAGTCCCCTTGGCTCACCTCGTAAGACCTTTAGTCCCCTTGGCTCACCTCGTAAGACCTTTAGTCCCCTTGGCTCACCTCGTAAGACCTTTAGTCCCCTTGGCTCACCTCGTAAGACCTTTAGACCTCTTGGCTCACCTCGTAACACATTTAGTCCCCTTGGCTCACCTCGTAAGACCTTTAGTCCCCTTGGCTCACCTCGTAAGACCTTTAGTCCCCTTGGCTCACCTCGAAAGAACTTTAGTTCTCTCTGATGCTTTAATAAGGTCTTTAGTTGTTTTTCTTCCTCTAGTAACACATTTAGTCCTCTTGGTTCAGCCTCATAAGACCTTTAGTCCCCTTGGCTCACCTCGTAAGACCTTTAGTCCCCTTGGCCCACCTCGTAAGACCTTTAGACCTCTTGGCTCACCTCGTAAGACCTTTAGTCCCCTTGGCTCACCTGGTAAGACCTTTAGTCCCCTTGGCTCACCTCGTAAGACCTTTAGTCCCCTTGGCTCACCTCGAAAGAACTTTAGTTCTCTTTGATGCTTTAATAAGGTCTTTAGTTGTCTTTCTTCCTCTAGTAACACATTTAGTCCTCTTGGTTCAGCCTCATAAGACCTTTAGTCCCCTTGGCTCACCTCGTAAGACCTTTAGTCCCCTTGGCCCACCTCGTAAGACCTTTAGTCCTCTTGGCTCACCTCGTAAGACCTTTAGTCCCCTTGGCTCACCTCGTAAGACCTTTAGTCCCCTTGGCTCACCTCGAAAGAACTTTAGTTCTCTTTGATGCTTTAATAAGGTCTTTAGTTGTCTTTCTTCCTCTAGTAACACATTTAGTCCTCTTGGTTCAGCCTCATAAGACCTTTAGTCCCCTTGGCTCACCTCGTAAGACCTTTCGTCCCCTTGGCCCACCTCGTAAGACCTTTAGTCCTCTTGGCTCACCTCGTAAGACCTTTAGTCCCCTTGGCTCACCTCGTAAGACCTTTAGTCCCCTTGGCTCACCTCGAAAGAACTTTAGTTCTCTTTGATACTTTAATAAGGTCTTTAGTTGTCTTTCTTCCTCTAGTAACACATTTAGTCCTCTTGGTTCAGCCTCATAAGAGCTTTAGTCCCCTTGGCTCACCTCGTAAGATCTTTAGTCCCCTTGGCTCACCTCGTAAGACCTTTAGTCCCCTTGGCTCACCTCGTACGACCTTTAGTCCCCTTGGCTCACCTCGTAAGACCTTTAGTCCCTTGGCTCACCTCGTAAGACCTTTAGTCCCCTTGACTCACCTCGTAAGAACGTTAGTCCCCTTGGCTCACCTTGTAAGACCTTTAGTCCCCTTGGCTCACCTCGTAAGACCTTTAGTCCGCTTGGCTCACCTCGTAAGAACTTTAGTTCTCTTTGTTTCTTTCGCAACTCTTTCACGCCGCTTGTTTCAGCCTAATAAGAGCTTTATTCCCTGGGCTTCCCATCTTAACAACTTTAGTCCCTTGGTACTTCGATTTAACTTTAAGCACTATCTTACTGAAATTTCTCAACAGACGCTTTTCGCATTGCTTCAACACTTTGAGATATAAATCCCGGTGATGCAAGTGTTACGTTTTGGAAGCAGCTTGTCGACACTTCTTATGACTGCAAGATGTACCGATCAACTTTTGCCCACACAATCACTAATATTCCAAATTGTCTGCTTTCTGTACATCTTCCCTCATCTCTGACCGTTTAAACAGGATATATTCAGGGTTGTAGAGTATAAACATCCCTCTATGGCCCCAGTACAGAGTACATTTACCTGAGATACTCCACACTTCAAGCATAAGCTATGATTGGTACCATATTTCCCAGCCTCTTACGAATGTTAACAGCTTTAGTCTATTCTTTGCCTTTGATACAAGAGATTTTGATATTATATAGCACAAAGCAAATGTTCTGAGAGGACATTCCAAGTCGTCATTGAGACTACGTTTTTCTAGGCTTAACAAAAACTGCGAACTAATCTGAGTTTTTAATGACCTGTCATTGAACTATGCAAACACCTCGTTCAAAGAAATCGCCTAAGGTTCGCGAGAGAGTGCAACCGCAAGGCCGTCATCGTGGGGCCCAAAGTCCGTTCCTGATAACACTGTTTGTGGATTGTATTACGTCAAACAGGTTTTATAAACTATGCCAGGACGTCTGGCCGATGGATAAACTTTAACCTGGAATCCGGTTTGAACCAGATTGAATAGCAATTCTACATTTGGTCGATGTTGTTTGTAAGACGTTTTCTGGATAATGTGCAATTTTATGTTATTGTGTTGTGGTTGTGTTGATGGGTTTTATGCGCAAGCATTCCAAGAGAGATTTGGCTAATTAAACACAGAAGAATATTGTCGATGTTGCTTGTTCTGTAAGAAACTAAAAATGTGTAAAAATTGATTAAAAGTGTGTCGGTTGTTAAAAGTCACTAAGTGTTTCTCAACTATATTTATAAAAAATGTCCTGAGTGATTGATTCATAATAAACGCACATGTAATATGTGAAAACTTGTAATTTGGAGGGAACCTTAGTTTGATAGTAATAGTGCAGGGATGCCAACTAGCTGCCCGAGGGCCGTTTGTGGCGCGCGACCTGGTTTTATACGGCCCCAGACTAATGTTAAAACATTAGGTTATTGATTTATATTAAATGTAAAACATAAAAATATAGGGTTTTATACGTTATAGGATATAGGTTGGACACGGCTCCTGCCCCCAGTAAGAGCATTGTGACTTGGAAAGTGACAAATTTCTTTAGACAAGATCGGAAACTGACACTGCATTTTACAGTCAAGTGACTGAGGAGAAATATTCTAAACTATGTGACTTTGGTAGGAAAATAGTTTCAATGTTTGCAAGCACTTACCTATGTGACTGCACCTTTTCAACAATGAAATTAATAAAATCAACTCATCGCAACATAACAGAAAACCAACTTCGAGATCTGATAAATGTTGTAACCACTTCAATTCAGAATGCTTTTGATGAATTGTTGGACGTTTGTGCCCTCCACGATGCTGTCATTAAGTGAAGTAGGTAGTCCTACGTAGTTATAGATGATTTTAAATTTAAACAAATTATAGAGTTTTTACCAATACTGTGTTCGATTAGGGGTAAACAACATGACTAAATATTATACTTATTTTGATTCTTTGTATATTGAACTTGATATTATATGTATATGATAATTTTTTCGTAACGTTTATTGATTACTTGTTACACTTTTGCTATTACTTGCGACCAGACGTTTTGTTAACTAAAGGTTATTAAATTGTTAACTTACACTTGGTGGAAACGTTTTCGTTTTACGACTTCTTCACCCTCCTTGGAGGCCGAAGAAGTCGTACGACAAAAACGTTTCCTCCAAGTGCAAGTTAACAATTTAATAACCTTTAGTTAACAAAACGTCTGGTCGCAAGTAATAGCAAAAGTATAATAAGTGATTAACAAACAGCTCGTCATGAACAGCAACAAGATTTCTATGTTTATTGATTCATATTACTGTATTTCATATACGACGCATACTATACGATATACGTATTGCCTACATTTGGCTTAGAATTAGTCGTGTGGCCCTCGTCTTCACTGAAAATAATGATGTGGCCCTTTAGGGTTACGAAGATGGCCACTTCTGTTGTAAAGGTATCCTGAGAAGGGAATTTTCAAAATTTTTATTTTGTGGGTTTTTTTGCTATTCAAACATATAAGCGGTCGTTTTTTTTCAAATTCGGTGAGTAGCTACTAAATAGAACAGCTGTAGCCATTGTTTTAGTAAATTTAAATTCGCTAAATTAATGCGATAAAGTGAATATTTATCGTTATTGTAAAAGGGGAAACAGTTCAGTTAAATGTCAAAAGTGTACTTATAGGTCGTGTCATGATTGCTATTGAGGAAGATGGTCCTTGTATTTTTCGATCTTTGTCTTCCGTAAAGTAGTAGGAGCTTAGTAAATTTATTATTAAATTTTAAATATAATGTATTGCGTATTGTGTGTTGTGAATTTCATAATTTATATTGTGAATTAAAGTAATAATAAAATTAATACAACTCTGTAGCTTCTGTTATAGTATTACACAAAAACTGTTTTGTAACTAGGAAAATGAAACACAGTTAGCATCCTCAGAAGGTTCTGAGCTACTGATGATGTTGTGTTGAAGAAACGTGCATGAAGGTTTTGTACCTGGGGTTTTCTCTTTTATATTGCATATGATTAATCATATATTACGTAATACATATATTTATCCTACATTATTATACTGTAGCCGTACAGCTTGAGTTTTCATACAAATAAATTTATGTATTCAATACTGGTATTTAGCATTTACGACTTGCCAACTTGTATTGCATCGTCTTACATGATAAACAATCTCTGACTCAACAGCTATATGCACACGACCAAAACCACACATTACATTACGAAACATTGGCATCAGAGAATTGTATTGTGTCAAGACTCTCGGACCAATACATTCCGTGAGGGGCCTGCGTGCGTGCGTGAGCCACGTAGCTATGTCTGCTTTCGTTGCTTGCACGATGTATAGCATACTGTTCTAACCGAAACTATAAACGTCTTTCTATTCCTGGAAGTAATCTGGTTCAATCATTACAAACATAAAGGCTTGAAAATATATATAAACACGTAGTTGGTTGGTGTCGTATTCACTATAGAATTTTATAGTTTGCTTGAATTGTCTTTGCAATGTCAGAGTATATATCCTCCTCTGTAGCATAGTTCAAGTGGTGAAGGCCTGTTGCAGCTCCAAGGCAGTGGTGGTGTAAGTGCATGCTCCAGCATGATGTGGTGTAAGTTCTTCCTAGAGACAGTTGCCACAGTTTTAATATTTTTTTAAATATAAACACCTATTTTAATAATTAAACAACAATCATTAAAATAAATATTCAATTTTCGTTAAACATAATTTATTTATAATATGTTATAACATTAATTAATATCTTAATGTGGTGAGTTAAATTTAGTTTTTGAGAATTAAGATGAAATATTAAATTTCTTCTCTTTTTATACGTTTAATACTTTTATTACTTTTATTAATTTTAATACTTTTATTACTTTTAATACTTTTATTACTTTTAATACTTTTATTACTTTTAATACTTTTATTACTTTTAATACTTTTATTACTTTTAATACTTTTATTACTTATATTATTTTTATTACTTTTATTACTTTTAATACTTTTATTACTTATATTATTTTATTACTTTTAATACTTTTATTACTTTTAATACTTTTATTACTTATATTATTTTTATTACTTTTATTACTTTTAATACTTTTATTACTTTTAATACTTTTATTATTTTTAATACTTTTATTACTTTAATACTTTTATTACTTTTAATACTTTTATTTCTTTTAATACTTTTATTACTTTTATTACTTTTATTACTTTTAATACTTTTATTACTTTTAATACTTTTATTACTTCTAATACTTTTATTACAAACTGTAATGTAAGGTTCTTGCTATTTGCTCGCTTACGAATGCTGTTTTGTGACGTAGTTCACTTTCCCCGCTACTCATAAAAATTCCACTTTTACAATAAAAATTGTCCCCAGTTAGGCAGCTCTACCCTTGTTCTTCAGAGCCATTTTACGACTATAAAAGCTGTCATTATTTTATATCAAACCTAATAAAAATATACTTCAGCATGAATAGGTACAACAGAGATAGGTTCTCACGCCAGAAATAGCTCGAAAATATTCCACGAGAATAGTTTACAATGAAGAACTGGTTGAGTAAATTAGTTTTTGAATACGATTGAAGAGAGGAAAAGTACAAAACTCAGAAAATATTCTCCTTTAGGGAAGTAGATAATGACCCACACTAACGGGAGGCGCGGTACGGGGTTTTTTTTTTAAGAGAGAGAGAGAGAGAGGGAGAGAGACATAAAGGGTAGATGTTTTCAGGAAGGACCTAAGACGTGGGTATGGAGCGAAGGAAAATTAACCAGGGTCAAGTTACCCTTAGTGTAATGTCAGGCAGGCTCTTATGCTTATTAGGTCAGGGTCAAATAAGTCAAAAAAATAAACTTAGCGGTGCAACACCATGGTTTTCAGTTGATCTGTTCGCAATCAAACAATACATCTGGTTATGAAAAACTACTTGAATTCTATTGTGCCCCCTTGGTCTCCTTTGATCTAATACGTCATTTTTACTGGCAGGGTTTCTTTCAAATCGGGATATTTTTCATCCCACTTTTCATTTGAAGTTTGTCCGTGGAAAGAGCTCAATATCTTGCTAAAGCAAAGCCTCTATTAACCGGATAATTTAGGCCAAGAGTGTCTCGGATAATCAAGTGCAGAGGTGACACAAGCTCTGTAACATTCCAGAAACATAAAGTAAACTGACGATTTAATAGATACGTAGTCAATTTGTGAAAACATGGGATCTACTGTATTATCAAATAAAAATATGACGAACAAAGAAAAATACAAATACAAATACAAAATAAATAAGACATACAAAGTTTGAAAACGTACTTTACAACATTGTCTAAAAGCGTGTCGAAAGCCACAACGTATACGTACCGTATATTTTTTTATGTTCTAGGACTTCCGGGAATTTATTTAGTCTGGGTCGGATAATCGAGACTCTACTGTGCACGGATAATCCGGAATCTCTTCACTCACGGTAAGGGTACTACCATGCTCTTGCGAGGTGGTAATAGCTCCCAGAAGTTGGCCACCACTAGGGCTGGGCTAGTATTGGGGTCTAAGAACAGAAGAATGGAACAAAAAACCAAGCTGCCAGACAAAAGTGATGAAGAGTTGCCTACTTTAGAAATATATTTGAGACGTTATAGTTAATATCACTAATTTAATTAACGAAGGCGGTACAAAACAACACTTGCTGATAAGGTAAAGCAAAGAAAATTGTTTACTATTTGTTTACATTCACAAAGGGCACACGTTGAGTCCAATACGCCATTAGTTGTGTTTGCACCTATGGCGTAACCCAAAGATTTGATTTAAATGTCTTAATTAATTTTTATTATTTTAAAAACGCCATCGCAGTTCATGATAACCTATTCACACTGTGCTACGAACGTGTCCCTTATCAGTAAAGCTTCTCCGTCACGTGGTTATGACGTTGATTGTAAATATTTCGGAATCTATTTCTACTGTTTATTTCTGAGAATTATTTAAAATACAGTGCAACATTAATATTTCAGTTATATCAAGCTAAATAGAAATGTGAACATAGTTTGTTGCCTCAAGGCGCCAGAAGAGTGCAGTGGAGTAGCCGTGTGCACGCATGTCATGACCTGGAGAACCAGGGCAGCCTTCTATCACACCTTATCCATGTCCTCATAGCCATATGTCTGCTCATCTGCCTTGAGACACACATCATCTGTCATATCGCATTACTATTGTGTACTAGCCGTTTTAAAGACATTGACCCACTTCGATAAGTTGATCATGCAACGAGTGCACATTACAGTGATTTCTCAGAAGAGTTTTGCAGTAAAAATATTAATAAATACAAAAATAATGCAATTAATTGTCTAAAAATATTACAACGAAATATGCGGAACGCAATTATAGATATGAAAGGTATTATTGTACAATTTTTGTCTTACTTTAGTTTTATATCTGTTACACGATTACCAATGACGTTAAATTGCCTACACAGATCCGTGTTTGTTTGTTTCATAGTCTGCATTGTTTATATAAATGTTTGACCACGTTTACCATCATGTTTGTTTTATAGATAATGAATTTTAAAAGTAAATATTCATAAGTACATATAAGTACTTTTGTATACCATATCATACAAATAAATATTATTAAAGTTCTAATATTATTGAAATATTCTAGCCTGTTTCTAAAAAGACTTACAAGGTCTTTTTATAAATAATTTTGAAAAATGGTGTTTAAAAAAATATTTATAAATAAATTTTTACGTCTCTGTTTACGGTTCTTCCTTAAAATACAAAGCTAATTTCCTCCATATTTTTATCTAAACGTTTTCAGTTTTAATCTGAGTACCAGGAGCGGATGCATGCTCCCTTTTGCCCTTGCTGGAGTGGCCTGTGCTTCTACTTGTAATAACTTAGTAAAAAAATAATCTTTAAAGATAGTTACAACGTAAATTTAATAGAATAGTGAAATTTTAATTATTAAATCTATACAAGTTTTGTGGCATTACGTTTTTAATATAAATATTTTCACAACAGTTTCTTCTCAAATAGGTTTACGTAATAATTTCCAATGTATGCAGAACAATGAAAATTTATATTGTGTTTTTCCATTAGCTTTCCAGGAAATTAAAACATTTTCTTATCATAATCAACTGTAGTCCATCCGAACTCTCCGTAGACTTGGGCTACTAGCAAACCGGAGTCAACATAAGTCAAACGTCATCAAAAACTACTGGGGAACACAAGTCAACCGTGTCTAACCTTTCGTTAAACTCTATCTGTAACTACGTCAAAGCCTACATCACGTGAATAGATTATGGTATGCATCAAAGTTATTCTTGATTTGAGGAACAAACGACCGTCCTCTTCTGGTGTATAGTGTAGCCTGTAAGGTGCCGTGTCTATCCTTTTGTTAAACTCTCTCTCTCTCTCTCTCTCTCTGTCTGTCAAGTCGGAGCCTGCATCACGTGGATAGGTTGTTGTATCCATCAAAGTTATTCTTGATTTGAGGAACAAACGACCGTCCTCTTGTGGTGTATAGTGTAGCCTGTAAGGTGCCGTGTCTATCCTTTTGTTAAACTCTCTCTCTCTCCCTCTCTCTCTCTCTCTCTCTCTCTCTCTCTCTCTCTCTCTCTCTCTCTGTCAAGTCGGAGCCTGCATCACGTGGATAGGTTATGGTATGCATCAAACTTATTCTTGATTTGAGAAACAAACGACCGTCCTCTTCTGGTGTATAGTGTAGCCTGTAAGGTGCCGTGTCTATCCTTTTGTTAAACTCTCTCTCTCTCTCTCTCTCTCTCTCTCTCTCTCTCTCTCTCACTGTCAAGTCGGAGCCTGCATCACGTGGATAGGTTGTTGTATCCATCAAAGTTATTCTTGATTTGAGAAACAAACGGACGCCCTCTACTGGTGCATAGTGTATCCTATAAGGTGCCGTTTCTAGCCATTCGTTAAACTCTACCTGTCAAGTCGGAGCCTACATCACGTGGATAGGTTATAGTATGCATCAAAGTTTTTCCTGATCTGAGGAACATACGCACGCCCTCTACTGATGCGTTGTGTAGCCTACAAGGTCCCGTTTCTAAACTTTCGTTAAACTCTATCTATAACTACGTCCAAGCGAGAGGCACGGTATGTTTGAGAATCATGTTAATGGTTGTTGAGAATACGATATATAGTAGGCATAATGGCTTCTAATCCTACACGCCGGCAACATAACGAACGGGTTATATGCGAACTCCTCTATTTCGTTTAGCGTTGACTTTATTGTTTGATATTCGTCGTGGGGCTCGGTACTGGAAAGTAACATTCGATTTTATTGTACAAACATTCTCCGTAAACACAACATAATCAAACTAAAACAAAGCAGTTATATTGTTGCTATGGCAACCGAATTCATTCAAAGGCCACGACCTTTGTCGTCCTCTTTTGGTTGTCGTTTGAGCGCACTGTAGCTTTGTGTGTGCAGTTCTAATGTTTTTTAATAATTGTCGATTACGTAGGATTTGTGTGTGTTCTCTTTTATGCATAGGGTAAATTCCTTTGCGCTTTAGAGTGCCATTTTGCCGTTTATTGTTTCTGCTATAAAGGTTGTTTGTAAAAGAGTGTAATTAATTAGTCCGCATTAATTTATGACTTATTTATTCCTGTAAAACATCAACACTTATATAATTACTTATGTCTTCGAAACAGAACAGTAAAAATAGCAGATTTAACTTAGCGTTTAGAAGCAGCCAGTTACTCTGTTCAACTGGAAATAATCATATAATATCACTGTCGTAGGACATTTACGACAGATATTACAACATCTTGTTTATTATTATGTTTAAATTAAAATATTCTTAGATATTTAAAGTATCGAGCTTTGTGAGTAGTTAATAGAAAGATAGACATCAACTCACAATTGTTAGTTTATTTACTCAAATGCTTCATGATGATTTCGACATCTTCAGTTACTGATAAAACTGTTACAACTAATATTAAAGTATAGTTACACCCCATATGGGCGTGGTCACGCCCACCTCTCATACAAGAATTCTTACAACACTCTAATGCCAATATATTTACAATAAAATAAAACTTTGAATGGAGCATAATTCTTTATTTATATTATTATTCTTATATTTAATAATATACAAATTTGCCCATACATCAAACTTATTATAAATCTAATCACATTCTTTAAAATGTTTACATAGTCTACCTTTCATTTTAGTTGTAATTATGTTTTTATAGTTTTATAACTCACTGAAGATGACGAAATTGTCATTGAAACTTCGTTTGAGTAATAATAGTGAGTTAGTAAACTTCTGTTTATTATCATGTCTGTCAACAGAAAAAATACATTTTTCAACCGAATTTCGAATGTTTTTATTTTTTAATATCTCTTTAGAATTTGAACAAACGACAAGCCGGTTGAATATCGAGTAGGAGGTCTATTTTTTTTAATGCGACGTTTTGACAAATGATTTGTTGCCCTCCAGAAGCGTGAAAACAATGTTTACCTTACACTACAAGCCTAAAAATACCCTTAAAACAAAGTTTTTTCCCTAAACTTTAAACAATTTTTAATGAAATTTTAGTTAAAAAACTTAATAAACTAAACCCACCTACATAGTGAGAGTCATGATTCATTTGAAATATAATTAAAAACAGCAAGAAGAATGAGATAAACAACAATATAAACACATAAGACACACCCAAACAAAATAACCATACATAAAACAACAAAAGAGAAGAACATACAACCAACTTTAACTAGTTCTTGGATGCTTTTAATTTACACAACAATGACTTATACATACTACATAATTTATCAAAATCGTTTTTAATGCTGATACCATTATTTTGCAAGTTAATATGGACAACTTCAGAATAAGTCCTCTTCAACCAGTTGGACTTTTTATCCAGATCATAAATTTTCAAAATCAAATGTATGCCCAAAGCTTTCCCTATGCCCAAAGTAAACACGAGAGGAAGAGTGTTTATCCATCTTACTATTATTCTCATGTCCACGAACACTAGCGCCACCTGTCTCACCATAAATAAATTACATCTTTATTATTGCCATTTTGTAATCGTATTTGGAATTTGTTTAAACTACTTAATTTAAAAACACTACTTAATTGGTCGCAATAAAACAAAAATTCCCATTGTTCTTAAAAAAGCTTTACAAAAAGCTAAATTATATTATTTAATGTTAATACAAGCGCAATAGTTTATTGTTTCAACCAGTAATAGTATGTATGTATAAAAAATAAACGTAACTTATAAAATATTACAAGAAACATTTATCTTTGCCCTATTTAGGGCATCGCCGAATGTATTTAAACTAACGCCTTTAGCGCAAGTGCCACGTATTACAAGATACCGAGTTTAAAATTAACAACTTTTGTGGTATTACAATAAAGTATTATGCAAAAAGCTCCCAACTATAATAGGTGGAATAAATCTCATAAAGCTACCTCCAGTTACGTGAGTGGTCTCCTGTGGCAGTTAAACTGAAACATAACCTAATTTTTAATACTGGTTTTACAGGTAATCCTCTTGTAAGCAGATCAGCTGACAGAGTAACTGTATTACTTTAGAAAGGTTTCTGTTTGTTGCACAATATCTTCACCTCTATCTTCCAGACGCGGTACAGATAGCATCTCACGTGCAGGGAAGAGTATCTGAAGTACTATGCTTTCTATCGGGAACATGAAGAAGGGGGTTACACCGTCTTGTAAGAAGGGGGATTTAAAAAAGGGGGGATGAAATTATGTTGAGTTTGAAAAAGTCGAATAATCCCCTGGCACTGGAAATGAAGGAAAATAATGTCGAGTGGGTAGGGTCGCTTACGTCAGGTAGACCTGCTCTCAAAAAGAGTGAAGAGATGTGTCTTCTTGTTACATACATTTTCACTCTTTACCCCCGTTCATTTTAACCCAAATTTTATTCTTTCTGATTCCTTCTTTATTCTTTCTATGCATCGACAATGCCTCTGTTACTCACTGCCTACCTATCTCTGTCCCTTCTACCATTCCTGTGTTTCTCACTACTTACCTATCTCTGTCCCTTCTAACATTCCTGTGTTTCTCACTACTTACCTATCTCTGTTCCACCCTCCATTCCTCTGGGTTTCATTGCTCACTTATCTCTACTCGAGTCTCCAATCTTCTGTTTCTCACTGCTTATCTATCTCTGCTCTACACACCACGTCTTTAATTCTCACTGCCTATCTCTGGTCCACCCACCATTCCTTACTTATTTCTGCCAATGCTTACTTATCTCTGTTCCACCCCTTATGTCTCTGTTTCCCACTTCTTACCTATTTCTGTCCCTTCCACCATTCCATTATTTTCTCACTGCTTACCTATCTCTGTCCACCCACCATGCATTTGCGTCTTACTGCTTATCCTTTTCTGCCCTTTTATATTTCCTTATTTCCCACTGCATTCTTAACTCTAGTCCTCCCACCATTCCTATTTGTAACTGGTTACCTATCTATGTTACATCTACCACTTTTATCTCACTGCTTACTTATCTCTGTTCCACTTGCCTGTCTCTGTTTCTCACTTCTTACCTATTTCTCTCCCTTCCTCTACCCCTCCGATTCTCACTGCTTACGTATCTCTGCTCCAACCACTGTTCGCCTGTGTCTCACTGGTTATCTATCTATATTCCACCGACCATGTCTCTGTTTCTCACTTCTTACCTATTCTGTCCCTTCCACCACCCATTCGATTCTCACTGCTTACGTATCTCTGCTCCAACCACTGTTCGCCTGTGTCTCACTAGTTGCCTATCTCTGTTCCACCCACCATGTCTCTGTTTCTCACTGCTTACCTAACTCTGTTCCACCCACCATTACTAATTGTCATTCTTTACCTATCTCTATTCCACCCACTATGCCTTTGCGTGTTACTGCTTATCTCTTTCTGCCTCCCCTATATTTCCTCAGTTTTCAACTGCATACTTACTCTGTTCCACCCACTATTTCTATTTGTCACTGGTTACCTATCTCTGTTACCGCTTCTCTGTTTCTCACGGCTTACCTATAACTGTGCTTCCTTAACTACAACAGCTTCTTATAACAACGATGTTTCAACTCTTCTTATTCTGTCTTCTTAATCTTACCTTTTTTCCATATACTCTGTTTTACTATTCCTTATCTGTCTTTCTTTATTCTATTTTATTTTTAATTTCCGGACGTGCAGAATAGGTTTTGTAATTAATTTATTCTAGCATTTAGCTCTCGGTGAAACAGCAGACTACTGAATTCATTTCCCGGCGGCCTTTAGCGGTTTCCCCGTTGCAGCTCCATGCTAAGGTCATTACAAGCAGGAAGATGTTGACGTCAACTTGTTACAGTTATCTTTACTAGATAAACGCTTGCTGAAGGTCTTCGGATGATGCCGCAGCGGGTACAATGAGACATTTTATGAAAATAAATACTTTTTTACGTTCATCGAAGCAACAAGGTTTTGATAGGTCAGAGAAGTCTGTAATACGCTTGTCTACGAGCTTATCGTTGGATGGAATTAAACGTTAAAAACCTTACTTATAAAGTTATTCATAATTTGTAAATTTATTGTTCATCTGGTGAGCCAGACTGTGAAAAATGTCGCCTTCCTCAAGCTCACGAGATTTTGTATATTAGGTTAAATAAGATAAACATATGATTTCATAACATATGAAACTTAAAATAACATAAGATTTCAAACAGCTGATTTTATCTTAGAGTTTGTTTTATAGAACAGCTGATTTAGCACATTGGTTTTGTTACTTACTTATTACATTTGTACATTTGTACATTATTAGGTTAAAATATTATTATTCAGTATGTTTATTAATTACTAAAAATATTAATCTCTATTGCAATAAATAAAGTAAAAATCAGATATATTTTTAATTCACTTTTAAATTCAAAATTTTTTTACTGTCGCCAGGAACTTATTTCAGAAGGTTAAACAAATAATTTCACTAGATAACTAACTTTATTCACTAAATTCCTTCTATTAGATCACAATCTTCCTATATATATTTATATATCTTGTTCAAATTTGCAATAGTTTATAAAATACTTTTTATTAGCCCATTCAAGTTGAAAATAATTTGATAAACTTGTATTGGATAACACTTGATGGTAATACGGGTTTTTTTTCAAAGAATAATTCATTAACTAGATTTTAAAACGTTGATCTCTTGAGGTTGGATTCGAACTGTATGAATTCATGTTTAAAACACAGGACTCAACTGCTGGATTTTAAACATGTAGTTATGCAGTTCGAATCCAAGTTAGTGGCATCAACTTTTTTAAATAAAAATAATGAATTATAAAAATTATTTGATTAATGCTTGAACATTTGAGTAATGTATATATATATATATATATATATATATATATATATATATATATATATATATATATATATATATATATCGCAATATGTATTCTTGTGTATTAATAAAGAACAAATACAAGAATTACAATTGAATTTACAATAATAATTGTAAATAACAATAACAATTGAATCAATTGTTTAATATTCCTAT
The DNA here is from genome assembly GCA_036971475.1 of Prosapia bicincta. Taxonomy (NCBI): domain Eukaryota; kingdom Metazoa; phylum Arthropoda; class Insecta; order Hemiptera; family Cercopidae; genus Prosapia; species Prosapia bicincta. The sequence continues at coordinate 224,966,807 of JBAIZL010000001.1, read as the reverse complement.
TAATATTTAATATTCAATATTAAACGAATTGTTTAATATTCCTGATGATGTTGGTACTGTTAGCCAACGAAAAGCTTTGAATTGTAAATTCAATTATAATTCTTGTATTTGTATTCTGACTTATGTTCTTTATTAATACACAAGAATACATATTGCTATATTTATATATATACATACAGCTGTGTAAAAATATATATTATACATTAGAAATACTGGTTTAATTGCAATTACTTAATAAAAAATAACTAAATTAAATTTTTTCTGTTGACCTAAGTAGGAATTTACTTTGTTTAGTTTATGTTACTTGTTTATATAATTATTGTCACAGAGTTAGTTAAGCTAGGCAGAGACACTTTAAACTTTTTCTATATATACCTGTATACGTTTACGCCAAGAGTTCACAACAGAGATTTTTACATATTATCGTAAACCTTTACTCAAGAAATTTTTAGTTTACACAAGCAATAGTTGTTTGCCCCCACTGTTGAGCTCTACCTAGCATCTTTTGTTTTCGTCACGTACCTAACTCTTTCTTCAAAACACGTGTAAAGTCTTATACTATAAGTTTACAGCCATTTCTATTTTCTTATTTGAGTGTGTTATCCATGCTTCTTTAAACTTATCTGGCTCGTCTTAAGAACCAAATTCAATTAGATTCGTTAAAAACCTATTTATTCGGTAATTTTTTCAACATCTAATAAAGATTTATCACCACAATAACATTATTTTATTATTGACGATATCAACTAGTTTCTATTTAATCATTTATTAATTAAATTTTTCAAATGAAGCCTTCATCTCTGTCTCCCAGCCCCACTTACAGCCACATGTATATTTTGTATACAGATATTAGGAGATCACGTGTTCTGAGCTATTGTACCTGAAGAAGAACTATTCCCTGCCAGGGACATAGGAAGTGTTTGCCCGTTACACCCCGTATACGGCAAGGAATGTAGGTGGAATCAGGTTCTACAGGATGACCATTTGGTATAGGGAAAGATTTAGGCTTATCACTTAACCGATGTAGACTCCTTCTGGTCATGCTGTGGTCGAAACAAAGTACACTAAAAAGGTAGTGCGTGTTATCTCTTTGTTCCCCCAATCGGAATATCTCTACACTAGATCCTCGATTATCCGAGGTAACGTGAATGAGGAAAACTTGGTGAAACGGAAAGTCGGGTAACACGGACTGCGTCTAAACTTGACATAGCCAAAGCATTTAATGTGTTATCAAATGAAATATTGACCTATAAATTATTATTATTTTTTTATTAAAACTCGGAGGGAGCTTATCTGTGTA
>JBAIZL010000001.1:224950507-224963007 GCA_036971475.1 Prosapia bicincta | reverse complement strand
GTGCATTATAGGGTTTAGTTTGGAGTTTCTGTATATTTCGTATTGTTCGGTTTTGTAACGTTGGAAATTTCTGTGTTGTTTATGTTGAATTTGTAGGTTAGATGTTATGTCTATGTAGTCATGTTTTGTGGAGTTGAGATGATCGGCGAAGTTTGATTGGTAATTATTATTTGTTAGTTACCATTATTATTTGTTTGTTGTTTGTTAGGCTGCCAAGAACATATAAACGCACTAACAAACAATAATTACCAATTAAACTTCGCCGAGCAATACGAAATATACAGACACTTCAAACTACACTCTACACACATACTCAATACACAATTACATTATATCTCAAACACACTTTTTGACATCATAACTCCTAATACTCACAAAGTACACCCACGCCGCCATAATATTCCACCCCTACTCTAATACATAACCTACGAAAACCTTGAGATCAGTTACGGTCTGAGTTCTCAATGAGGCACATCTCCCGAAACGGCCGTCCTTAACAAATATAAGTAATTGCTACTATCAGCAAGTTTGTAAAGCTTATAATAATTTAAAATATTATATTTTTACTTATTAAAAGATAAGATATTAGTTTCGTTAAATTATTATCTTTAAATAACAGTAATAGTTGAATGATAACTATCAGAAAAGGTATAATGGAATATAACTATTAAATATATGTTAGCTTCAATTCGAATGTAAACCAAGAAAAATAAACGGTAAAATTGCTTTGAATACCCTGCAGTTCTAGTCAGTCGGTATTTGCTCTAGGCTTGTACTTACATAACGGAGTTGGGAATTGACTTCATGGAACAATACATTCCTTTACTTAAATGCATATGTTACTGTAAGAGCCCGGGTATTGGTAAATCTAAGGTTTTAATCAAGTCTTAATAACTTAGCAACATGAATTGGTAAATGTTATTATTTCATAAATACAGATAATTTTCGGCCGTTTACCGTTACAGTTTAGTAGATGCTAGGTTTTACCAAATACGGTTGTTTTGGTGATAAAACAAATAATGTAAACAACATTTGTTTAAAGTCAGTTCCTACTTAGATCAACAAAGAAATTTTTCAATATGGTTATTTTGTATTAAATAATTACAAATCATATGAATAAAGTAACATAACGTATGCGTTAAAACAGCTGTTCTACCACACACATAACCTATAACATAAAACGTAAGATATCAGATGTATTATGTAATTATATGTTATCAGTTATTTTAAGTCATAAGGGAGGAAATAACTATATAACATACCTTGCCCCTTTTTTCAAAAACTCGGAGAATTAATTAATTAAATAAAATAATTATTATTTGAAAAAACTGTATTAACATTAAGTCTCATCCACTGGAAGTTTAAACATTTGTATTTGAACTTGATTGAATAAATAAAAAGTATATTTTTAATGATTGAAAATTTGAAATATATATTATATATATATATATATATATATATATATATATATATATATATATATATATATATATATATATATATATATCAAATCAACTGAGTTTTTCAAACACAAATTATTTGTTAATTTCTATTTTAATGAACAAAAATTAATTAATAATTGTTGTATTTGAATAACCTCAGTTGTATTTTACTATTATCAACAAATCATATATTATATATATATATATATTTATATATATATATATATATATATATATATATATATATTAAAATTTAAAAAAAACATAGCTCATTCAAATACAAGAATATTTATTAATTTTTGTTCATTAGAATACAATTTATAAATCAATACATTTTCTTGTATTTGAATAACCTATGTTGTTTTATATTATTAAACAAGAATATATATATATATATATATATATATATATATATATATACTTAAATCTTTACTGGGAAGTGACATGTGCGTACATGATATGAATGTTCGTATTTGGTCGGACCACTTGTAATGAAGTACTGCGGCTGTTGCTTGTTTCATTACAAAGAAATAGCTCGTAATGAAGAACAGGATCTCATCATTGTGAAACAAAGAAAACTCATGCTTTAATTAGGTTAGATTTTGGTTTTTTTAAAACAGAAATGTAGGTTTATGTTAACATAAAATGTGACATTTTATTAAAATCACTGGCAAAACCATTTACGCACAAACTCCCAACTGTCGAATCTCGCTTCTGGCCGTCCGTGGCTGCGGTTATAACAATGAACTCAAACCAATTGGCAATCCCGAATGATTTATTGCGATACATACAGCTGGTCTGATCTATCTATAGTGCAATAGTGCCAAGTCCACGAGATTGCCAAGGCTCGGTTACATGTAACCGATGGTATCTGTGTTTACGTCTTTGTTCAAGTCATATCTAGCAATTTATTGTTAATAATACTTTAACGTTTTGCTTTAGCAGATTTTTTTATAAGCTGTCATAAAAAATATATATTTGTGTTTGATATAATTTGTGTGATTCTCATTTTTCAATTTCTTCTATTAGTTCACACTCTCCTATCTTGTTCAAATTTCCAATCGTTAATAAAACACTTTTTATTCATCCGCTCAAGTTCAAATATATTTTTTAAACTTGTAGGAGTAAAAACTTGTAGGTTGATAATTTTTTTGTTCAATTAATCATTAATTAATTAAATTCAATTAATTTTATAAATATTTAAATTTGCTTTCTATTCTGCCACTTGATATTGTGATTTCATCATAAATACTGCATATACAAATTTATATTAGCCGTAATTATTTAATAAAAAGTAACTAAAATAAAACTGGGAGTAATTGTTTTCGCCACTAAAATCGAACACGTGGGAATGGGAAATAAATACCAAATTTAATCTCAATGGGTATAGTTTTATTTACGTGATTAAGTAATACACACACAGATAGACACCATTATATTTTTATATAATGGTTTAAATTAGTTCCAAATAAATATATCAAACTATAAACTTACTGATTATTATCTTGAAAACCAAGAGAAGGAAAAACTTCTGCTTGTAACATAACATTTGTAACGTAAACTAACCTAGAAAGATGAATAACAATCAATTACTTACAGCTGTTTAAATGTTTTTAAAAGTGACTGTTACAGGTGATTATCAACTGAATAAGTCAAATTAAGTAATAATTGGAGTTTTTAGGAAATTGAATTTAAATGGGGGTTTTCAAGGCCCGTGGGGCGGTGCCCTGACAGAATTTCTAAAAACAAATAGGTCTATGTGTTAACCAGATACCCTATGAATGTCTACAAAAAATTTCAACTCAATGGTTTAAGTAATTTTTACCCACACACACACACACACCATTAGATTTTTATATACTATATAGATAAAGTATCTTTTAACGTTCATCGGAATTACCTCTTTAATTTTAAGATTACAAACAACTACAAAAAGGTTTTACTGAATATTTCAATCAGGTTTCCAAACTATTTTATATGTATTGCAAGTAGTTAAAATAATAATAGACAAAGGCTGGATGAACCGTCTCAGTCTCTAATGGGGTTGGGAGTAGCTTTAGTTATAAAGAAATTCCAATTTCTAACGTAGACTGAACGATTGCTGAAGACAAAGCTCCATTGTGAGTCAACTTACATAGGCTTATAGTGCAAAAAATTATACGAATTTTCATTTTTTTTCTTTTGTGTTTTGTTAACGAAACATTCTCTGTATTTTATTTACTATACTTCAAATAGCAACAAATTATCGTTTTTAGAATGTTTTATTTATATAATAACCTTTTTTCAAAAGTAAGCTTATCGGTTGCTGAATTGAATTTTGAAAATAGGGAATTTAAATTTTCTAATAACCAAACCTACCCTGTGGAATAATTTGTTACAATGTGATTAATAGTGACATCGTCATTTTATGTAGTACAAAACAGTGATATGTTTTATAAGGACATCTTTATATTATAGTGATTGATGTGTACTTATACATATATTGAAGTTATGTTTCTATTTCTTCAAATTTTAATTACTAATTATGGTTTGCTAATTATACAACTATTTTTATTAGATTGTATTGTGATTTAATATTTGTAGAATCGTCAAAAAAATCAGAGTTGATGCGGTATTTGTTCGTATAAGTTTTTTTTAAACAAGAGTAGACTATTTGTGTCTGTTTAACTGTATATAAGTTCATTGTTCGAGTACACATTATTTTCTGTCGCTCGAGGCTTGAGGAGTTTTTTATATAATCGTTCTATGCTAAAATATGTCGTAGTTCATGAAGGAAAAAAATTGAGTCGATTGTTGTCATATCAGCCAATTACGAGAAACAATAAAAACACGTGCTCCTAATTGTACCGACGAATGTTTTATTGTTTACTTTCCTTTCTGTTTGTTGTGTTGGTGGAAGGTTTGTTCCTCGTTTAATTAAAAACTAGAAGAAATGAATGATTCAAGTTTATTTTGATATAAAACTACTTCCCGTACAAAGTATGATATAAAAAGACGGCGAGTAACACGTTATGTAAGTTTATTTATTAATGGCGTCGGTGAACATTAATTGTTGAATGGAAATGGAGAACTTTCTTATTTTAAAAACACTTTTTTGTAGTTCCTCCTGGAATATTTTCTAAAATTAGAAAAAATTGATGTCATTAGGGTTTATATAGACAAATACAGTACTTTTTTACTGCTTAAAGTACAAAACAAAAGAAGCAAAATAATTTAGAGTCGATCAGCAGCACGACTTTTATCCCTTATGAAGGTAAGGCAATAATTGTGTTTATAGATAGGGCTAGGGTAGGGACATACATCCTCCTGATAGAGGAGTCACGTGTTCCTGAAGTAGACATGCTTTCTAACGGGTTCTTGAAGATGTATCTAGACGTGTAACCTTGTAAGGAGAAGAATATGAAAGGGTAGATAGTATGAGGTAGGATTATGAAGAATCTCCTGATTCTGGGAACAGAGGGGAAATATCTCCTGAAGCAGATTTCCTCCCAACTGGTGTCTCGATGTACTTGTTAATTTTACTTAAAATTAAATGGTAAAATTAATTTTCTGTATTTTTCAACATTCAGTCAGTCAGTCAGAAAAGAAGGGGTTTGGTGGCCCCCGAGGCGTCTGTCACCGACAGAGGGCTTTTGGTAGGGGCTGGATATAGGAAGGGCATCTTCAAGGCAGAACATTTTTGGTTGGGACGGTAATAACGATTTTATTCTGGGGGACTACGTTTATTTTAAACATTTGGACTGGCTGGCTGACTTTTCTTTTTGTTATATATTTGTTATATATATATATATATATATATATATATATATATATATATATATATATATATATATCACTCATCGTTCGTCCCGGTCCGTCATATTGCACATACTTCCTGTCCCTTTCGTTCTTGCAACTCAGTTCAAATATCGGATTCGTAACTGTTCTTTGTTTCATTTGAAAATTAGATTAAATTTCGGTTTCTGTGGTCATCACTAGTCTACCTCTTCTTGTGGCTTTGGATAAATATTTTCCGATACAGTGATGTTTGTTCCACTAATTGCCACATTTTATCACCCAGCACCGGTTTTTTTTAGAATTAGGATCAAGGAGGCTCGTTCAATTAAATCTTTTGCTTTTTAGAGTTCAACTGTTCTGTACCCCCAGGGTTTGGTGAACGATTAGAATCCGTATTTATTTCTAGTGTCATTTACTCTAGTTTCTTTTTTCATTTATATCAACAAAAATGTGGATCATGCTCCATATAGATTGTTGGATGTAGTGATATATTAGTTCCATTAGCCTTGCTTCCGAATTGTGTCTTGTACAAATAGCCAGAAGCTTTTCGCGGCAGATTCAATGTAGCGCGGACTTTCCCAGTAACGTCAAACCATTGTTAAAAGACACAGATGTACACATTCATTCAGTACATCGCACAGAGACACTATCTGGCAACATGGCCTCCTTCCCGCTTCAAAAGTAAAATGAGTTAAAATACGTAACCCGGTAGTCATTTTTACCTACTTAAAGTGGGGAAGAAATTTAGTTCTTTGGGTAAGTTCTACAAAGATTTAACAAAATCAGTATAGTATTTCTCAAATTTTATAATTTATTTTGTGCTAATGTCTTTTATTAGGATTTTAAAAAGAAATATCATTATATATTGTATACGAGAAGGTGATTATCATTTGAACGCTTTGAGTAATTATAAATTATTGTTTGAAGTTCTTAATATACTCTTCTTCATTTTTGTTAGGAATATTTCTGTACATTTGAGTACTTTTCTCTGCCGTTCCTAACGTTACAATATTTTCGTCTGTTGGCGCGTTTCGGAATTACTTCACTTTCAAAACATAAATCATATTTCAAGTTTTGGACACACCCACACACACACACACACACACAAAACACACACACACACACACACACACACACACACACACACACACACACACACACACACACACACACACACACACACACACATACATACACATACACACACACACACAAAAACACACACACACACATACACACACATACACACACACACACACACACACACACACACAACACGTACACACACACACACACATATATATATATATATACACACACACACACACACACACACACAAATGAGTAACAAAACAAAAACTCTTAATTCTGAACACAGTTTTTTCAGTGTCAAAGAGGGTTTGATTTTTTGTAATTTTTTAATACAATTATAATACGAAACGACTTTTAAAACGTATAGATAAAATTACCTATCGAAAGTAAACAATAATTTATTGGTAATCACCGAATGGTTAATGGTGTTGTAGCCAATACCAACCCTAATAGCTACATTCCTTGATCTGTTTATCAGTTCGAACAGTTACGACTACGAAAGTCTTAATTACTTATCAGCTAAAAATCATAGTGTATAATCATTTTACAAAAAATATGCTTTGAACGAGAAGCTATGACGTTATGCCTATGGAATGTAAACACACAATGTTTCCGACATTTAGGTATCGTTGCAATGTTGTTTACACGTGTAAACAATAAACACAATGACACTAAACGCAGTACACGAAATGTTAAGGCAAAAAGGCGGGACACTCGCGTCGTGTACAGGACGAGTAAAGGGACTTCCTGTGAGGATCAAGGATATGTTTTACAGCTTCTTGAGCACGAATGGAGTGTCTTTACCCAAAGTGCTTTGCTGCAAACTAAAGTTAGAAACGAGCGCAGACATTAAAACTTAACATCAAGGCATCATTAAGGACAAGCTTTTAATGTATAATGAGGTACGAACGCCAAAGGAAACATGCATTGCTTTACTTGAAGGACCCGTTTTTAATCTTTTCTGTCAGTGAAACAATGACGACAGAGTTACATACACTAACTGTATTTGAGATGATAATGTTATCACTATTTTGGAAGAAACTATGGTTGTTTTGTAGCATTAAAAAAATCCACTAAAATGTTTTCTTACCTGAATGCGTAGAATATGTTTGCAATTCAACTATCCTTTGAGGCACGGAAACACAAACAGACACCCTAGGAGGCAAGAAAAATAATATTTATACTTGGAGCCAAATAAAAACAAACATCTGTCCTTAGAAGCAACAAAAACGTACATCTGTCCTTAGAAGCAACAAAAACGTACATCTGTCCTAAGAGGCAACAAATACGTACATCTGTCCTAAGAGGCAACAAATACGTACATCTGTCCTTAGATGCAACAAAAACGTACATCTGTCCTTAGAAGCAACAAAAACGTACATCTGTCCTTAGAAGCAACAAAAACAAACATCTGTCCTTAGAAGCAACAAATACGTACATCTGTCCTTAGAAGCAACAAAAACGTACATCTGTCCTAAGAGGCAACAAATACGTACATCTGTCCTTAGAAGCAACAAAAACGTACATCTGTCCTAAGAGGCAACAAATACGTACATCTGTCCTTAGAAGCAACAAAAACGTACATCTGTCCTAAGAGGCAACAAATACGTACATCTGTCCTTAGAAGCAACAAAAACGTACATCTGTCCTAAGAGGCAACAAATACGTACATCTGTCCTTAGAAGCAACAAAAATGTACATCTGTCCTTAGAAGCAACAAAAACGTACATCTGTCCTAAGAGGCAACAAATACGTACATCTGTCCTTAGAAGCAACAAAAACTTACATCTGTCCTAAGAGGCAACAAATACGTACATCTGTCCTAAGAGGCAACAAATACGTACATCTGTCCTTAGAAGCAACAAAAACGCACATCTGTCCTAAGAGGCAACAAAAACGTACATCTGTCCTTAGAAGCAACAAAAACGTACATCTGTCCTAAGAGGCAACAAATACGTACATCTGTCCTTAGAAGCAACAAAAACGTACATCTGTCCTAAGAGGCAACAAATACGTACATCTGTCCTAAGAGGCAACAAATACGTACATCTGTCCTAAGAGGCAACAAAAACGTACATCTGTCCTGAGAAGCAACAAAAACGTACATCTGTCCTAAGAGGCAACAAATACGTACATCTGTCCTTAGAGGCAACAAAAACAAACATCTGTCCTTAGAAGCAACAAAATCGTACATCTGTCCTTAGAAGCAACAAAAACGTACATCTGTCCTTAGAAGCAACAAAAACAAACATCTGTCCTTAGAAGCAACAAATACGTACATCTGTCCTTAGAAGCAACAAAAACGTACATCTGTCCTAAGAGGCAACAAATACGTACATCTGTCCTTAGAAGCAACAAAAACGTACATCTGTCCTAAGAGGCAACAAATACGTACATCTGTCCTTAGAAGCAACAAAAATGTACATCTGTCCTTAGAAGCAACAAAAACGTACATCTGTCCTAAGAGGCAACAAATACGTACATCTGTCCTTAGAAGCAACAAAAACGTACATCTGTCCTAAGAGGCAACAAATACGTACATCTGTCCTTAGAAGCAACAAAAACGTACATCTGTCCTAAGAGGCAACAAATACGTACATCTGTCCTAAGAGGCAACAAATACGTACATCTGTCCTAAGAGGCAACAAAAACGTACATCTGTCCTGAGAAGCAACAAAAACGTACATCTGTCCTAAGAGGCAACAAATACGTACATCTGTCCTTAGAAGCAACAAAAACGTACATCTGTCCTTAGAAGCAACAAAAACGTACATCTGTCCTAAGAGGCAACAAATACGTACATCTGTCCTTAGAAGCAACAAAAACGTACATCTGTCCTAAGAGGCAACAAATACGTACATCTGTCCTAAGAGGCAACAAATACGTACATCTGTCCTAAGAGGCAACAAAAACGTACATCTGTCCTGAGAAGCAACAAAAACGTACATCTGTCCTAAGAGGCAACAAATACGTACATCTGTCCTTAGAGGCAACAAAAATAAACATCTGTCCTTAGAAGCAACAAAAACGTACATCTGTCCTTAGAAGCAACAAAAACGTACATCTGTCCTTAGAAGCAACAAAAACGTACATCTGTCCTAAGAAGCAACAAAAACGTACATCTGTCCTAAGAGGCAACAAAAAACAAGGATATGTCCATAGAGGAATAAAATAAAACACCTATCCTTAGCGGTAATAAGATAACAAGCGTCTATCCTTAAAGACGAGAAAAAAGGCCTATTCTTGGAGGTAATAAAAACAAACACCAATCCTTAAAATCAATATAAAACAAGCATCTATCGTTAGAGACTATAGAAAACAAACACCATCCTTAGAGGCCATACAAAAACAAGCATCTAACCTTAAAGGCAAGAAAAAAACCTATTCTCGGAGGTAACAAAAACAAATACCAATCCTTAAAGGCAATATAAAACAAGCATCTATCGTTAGAGACTATAGAAAACTAACACCTATCCTTGGAGGCCATACAAAAACAAGCATCTAACCTTAAAGGCGAGAAAAAAGACTTATTCTCGGAGGTAAAAAAAACAAACACCAATTCTTAAAGGCAATATAAAACAAGCATCTATCGTTAGAGACTGTAGAAAACTAACACCTATCCTTGAAGGCCAAAAAAAAAAAAAAACATCTAACCTTAAAGGCGAGGAAAAAGACCTATTTTTGGAGGTAACAACAGCAAACACCAATCCTTAAAGGCAATATAAAACAAGCACCTATCGTTAGAGACTATTAAAAACAAACACCAATCCTTAAAGGCAATATAAAACAAGCATCTATTGTTAGAGGCGATAGAAAACAAACACCTATCCTTAGAAACCATAAAAAAAACAAGCATCTAACCTTAAAGGCGAGAAAAAAGACCTATCCTTGGAGGTAACAAAAACAAACACCAATCCATAGAGGCAATAAGAAAAACGTCTACCCTAAGGGAGAACATTTAACAAACACCTATCCTTAGACGCAACATAAAACATATACTTATCCTTAGAGGCAATAAAAAACACATACTTTTGCAAAACTCTGAATTGTGAGAATTTGAACTGTCCTGTAATCATCGTGCATTTCGTCATAATTTAACGTTTACCATCGTACAAGGAACGTAAATCGTTTGCTTAAAGGTTACTTTACATAACTTTAACTGACGCGTTCCTTACAAGAAAAATATTATTCAAAATTTATTTCTGAAACCGACATTTACTGTATTGGTAAAACCTAGCATTTCCCAAATTCTGTTTGTAAAAGCCTGACAATTCAGTCCGTATTTCCTGAATCACTACATTTACTAACTCGTGTCGATAAATCACTAGTAAAATCAAAGGTTTACCAATATACGTGCTTTCATAGTAGACTAACATGTGGATATAAAAAAATGTATCAATTTATTCTGCAATGATTGTTATTTACGCCGTGTATATACTGAACTATATCGATAGTTCAGTGTCCGCGCAGAAAATAGTTTTTTAAAGCAAACTATTAGTTTGTTTATTTCGTTTAACCGTATTTTAGTGTTGCACGTAAACACTTGTGTAGATAATGACGGAGCGCCTGAAACGAAGGAGGGGTGGGAGCGGCCTTGCACTCGGGAGTGGGGGAGGGGCACTATAACCTAGATGCAACATTGTTTTGCCTTTAGTTTTGTTGTGGCGTTTGGATGGACGTTATTTGTTGTTATGAGTTGTTGTTAGTTTGATTACAACGATGGTTGTGAGACAAGTGATTGTATTTGGCGTGCTGCTAGCCGGAGCTTCTGCGATCGTTCTAGACAACTCAGGTAAATGCCAGTGGGCGAATTTTAAGTCTTTTATAATATTACTCATTTGTATTTATTTATTTAAAACAGTTTTATTTATTAATAATTATTTATATAACATTAAGGACCTACTGTATTTTAAAAACAAGTTTTAAATGATTATTTCGTTTTATTATATATATATATATATATATATATATATATATATATATATATATATATATATATATTAAAACAACACAGGTTATTCAAATACAAGAATATTTATTATTTTATATCCAAAGCTTTTCGTTGGCAAACAGTACCAACATCATCAGGAATGAAAATTACATTTTGTATGTAATTTTACTAGTGATTGTAATTTTCATTCCTGATGATGTTGGTACTGTTTGCCAACGAAAAGCTTTGGATATAAAATAATAAATATTCTTGTATTTGAATAACCTGTGTTGTTTTAAATTATTAAACAAGAAAACGTATTTTATATTTATATATATATATATATATATATATTTATAAAATACGTTCTCTTGTTAGTAATTTAAAACAACATACGCTATTCAAATACAAGAATATTTATTAATTTATATTCAAAGCTTTTCGTTGGTAAACAGTACCAACATCATCAGGAATAAAAATTACAATAATGTAAGCTATAGGCCTAAAACATATGTGTTTATAAATTAGAATGCGAAAACTGTAATAAAGCTTATATAGGGCAAACCAAGAAAAAATTAAAAGAAAGTTATAAAGAACATTTGAATGCCTATATTAATCCAGAAATATATAAATCAAATTTGCAAATCATTGTATTAATAATAAGCACCAATTTACAAATATTGAAAATATGAAACTTATAAAAGAAATTAATAAGGGATTAAGAATTAATATACATGAAGCATTCGAAATATATAAATACAATAATAATAACAAATTAATAAAAGAACAAATACAAATACATTCTAAATTTGAAACTGTATTCAATGTCTATAATGTTACAGCAACAAAATGAAATAAAAATAAATTTGGCAATTTGTATAAATTTAGCGACAATTCTATTTCTAATTTAACTTATGTTTTAGGCCTATAGCTTACATTATTGTAATTTTCATTCCTGATGATGTTGGTACTGTTTACCAACGAAAAGCTTTGATTATAAATTAATAAATATTCTTGTATTTGAATAACCTATGTTGTTTTAAATAATATATATATATATATATATATATATATATATATATATATATATATATACAGTTTTAGAAAATATAGCACCCTTTTAAAATTATTCTACATAACAGTTAACAAAAGATATTGTGTGGAAAAATTCTTTTTGAATGTTTTGAAATAATTCTCCCCTTTTCCAGTAGGAATCTCCTACAATCTCCACTTTTACTGAAGTTTTTAACAATTTATGA
>JBAIZL010000001.1:224928007-224945507 GCA_036971475.1 Prosapia bicincta | reverse complement strand
ATAGATAGAAGAATCTCTCCTAACCCTTGAAGACCACAGGTAAAAAGATTTGAAGCTTTTGTTAGCTAACCCGCTTTAATGAAGTTGCTATGCTTCCTACCGAAACGTTAGAAAGGTCTAGATGCTCAACCATCGTGTATGAATAGGAATATAGGATGTAGTTAGGATAAGGATGGGAGATTTAAAGATTGTGAGATGTTAAAGTGGAAAATAAGAGGGGCCATAGCTGTTGTTAGCTCACTCGCTTTAATGAAGTTGCTATGCTTCCTTCCGAAGCGTTAGAAAGGTCTAGATGGTCAACCATCGTGTATGAATAGGAATATAGGATGTAGTTAGGATAAGGATGGGAGATTTAAAGATTGTGAGATGTTAAAGTGGAAAATAAGAGGGGCCATAGCTGTTGTTAGCTCACTCGCTTTAATGAAGTTGCTATGCTTCCTTCCGAAGCGTTAGAAAGGTCTAGATGCTCAACCATCGTGTATGAATAGGAATATAGGATGTAGTTAGGATAAGGATGGAAGATTTAAAGATTGTGAGATGTTAAAGTGGAAAATAAGAGGGGCCATTGCTGTTGCTAGCTCACTCGCTTTAATGAAGTTGCTATGCTTCCTTCCGAAGCGTTAGAAAGGTCTATATGCTCAACCATCGTGTATGAATAGGAATATAGGATGTAGTTAGGATAAGGATGGGAGATTTAAAGATTGTGAGATGTTAAAGTGGAAAATAAGAGGGGCCATAGCTGTTGTTAGCTCACTCGCTTTAATGAAGTTGCTATGCTTCCTTCCGAAGCGTTAGAAAGGTCTAGATGCTCAACCATCGTGTATGAATAGGAATATAGGATGTAGTTAGGATAAGGATTGGAGATTTAAAGATTGTGAGATGTTAAAGTGGAAAATAAGAGGGGCCATAGCTGTTGTTAGCTCGCTCGCTTTAATGAAGTTGCTATGCTTCCTTCCGAAGCGTTAGAAAGGTCTATATGCTCAACCATCGTGTATGAATAGGAATATAGGATGTAGTTAGGATAAGGATGGGAGATTTAAAGATTGTGAGATGTTAAAGTGGAAAATAAGAGGGGCCATTGCTGTTGCTAGCTCACTCGCTTTAATGAAGTTGCTATGCTTCCTTCCGAAGCGTTAGAAAGGTCTATATGCTCAACCATCGTGTATGAATAGGAATATAGGATGTAGTTAGGATAAGGATGGGAGATTTAAAGATTGTGAGATGTTAAAGTGGAAAATAAGAGGGGCCATAGCTGTTGTTAGCTCACTCGCTTTAATGAAGTTGCTATGCTTCCTTCCGAAGCGTTAGAAAGTTCTAGATGCTCAACCATCGTGTATGAATAGGAATATAGGATGTAGTTAGGATAAGGATGGGAGATTTAAAGATTGTGAGATGTTAAAGTGGAAAATAAGAGGGGCCATAGCTGCTGTTAGCTCACCCGCTTTAATGAAGTTGCTATGCTTCCTTCCGAAGCGTTAGAAAGGTCTAGATGCTCAACCATCGTGTATGAATAGGAATATAGGATGTAGTTAGGATAAGGATGGGAGATTTAAAGATTGTGAGATGTTAAAGTGGAGGATTAGAGGGGTCTTAGCTGTTGTTAGCTCACCCGCTTTAATGAAGTTGCTATGCTTCCTTCCGAAGCGTTAGAAAGGTCTAGATGCTCAACCATCGTGTATGAATAGGAATATAGGATGTAGTTAGGATAAGGATGGGAGATTTAAAGATTGTGAGATGTTAAAGTGGAGGATTAGAGGGGTCTTAGCTGTTGTTAGCTCACCCGCTTTAATGAAGTTGCTATGCTTCCTTCCGAAGCGTTAGAAAGGTCTAGATGCTCAACCATCGTGTATGAATAGGAATATAGGATGTAGTTAGGATAAGGATGGGAGATTTAAAGATTGTGGGATGGTAAAGTGGAAGATAAGAGAGGTCATAGCTGTTGTTAGCTCAAACGCTTTAATGAAGTTGCTATGCTTCCTTCCGAAGCGTTGGAAAGGTCTAGATGCTCAACCATCGTGTATGAATAGGAATATAGGATGTAGTTAGGATAAGGATGGGAGATTTAAAGATTGTGGTATGTTAAAGTGAAAAATAAGAGGGGCCATAGCTGCTGTTAGCTCACTCGCTTTAATGAAGTTGCTATGCTTCCTTCCGAAGCGTTAGAAAGGTCTAGATGCTCAACCATCGTGTATGAATAGGAATATAGGATGTAGTTAGGATAAGGATGGAAGATTTAAAGATTGTGAGATGGTAAAGTGGAAAATAAGAGGGGCCATAGCTGCTGTTAGCTCACTCGCTTTAATGAAGTTGCTATGCTTCCTTCCGAAGCGTTAGAAAGGTCTAGATGCTCAACCATCGTGTATGAATAGGAATATAGGATGTAGTTAGGATAAGGATGGAAGATTTAAAGATTGTGAGATGGTAAAGTGGAAAATAAGAGGGGCCATAGCTGCTGTTAGCTCACTCGCTTTAATGAAGTTGCTATGCTTCCTTCCGAAGCGTTAGAAAGGTCTAGATGCTCAACCATCGTGTATGAATAGGAATATAGGATGTAGTTAGGATAAGGATGGAAGATTTAAAGATTGTGAGATGTTAAAGTGGAAAATAAGAGGGGCCATAGCTACTGTTAGCTCACTCGCTTTAATGAAGTTGCTATGCTTCCTTCCGAAGCGTTAGAAAGGTCTAGATGCTCAACCATCGTGTATGAATAGGAATTTAGATATAGTTAGGATAAGGATGGGAGATTTAAAGATTGTGGGATGGTAAAGTGGAAGATAAGAGAGGTCATAGCTGTTGTTAGCTCAAACGCTTTAATGAAGTTGCTTTGCTTCCTTCCGAAGCGTTAGAAAGGTCTAGATGCTCAACCATCGTGTATGAATAGGAATATAGGATATAGTTAGGATAAGGATGGGAGATTTAATGATTGTGAGATGTTAAAGTGGAAAATAAGAGGGGCCATAGCTGTTGTTAGCTCACTCGCTTTAATGAAGTTGCTATGCTTCCTTCCGAAGCGTTAGGAAGGTCTAGATGCTCAACCATCGTGTATGAATAGGAATATAGGATGTAGTTAGGATAAGGATGGGAGATTTAAAGATTTTGGGATGGTATAGTGGAGGATTAGAGGTGTCTTAGCTGTTGTTAGCTCACCCGCTTTTATAAAGTTGCTTTGCTTCCTGCCGAAGCGTAAGGCAAGGTTTAGATACTATGTCATCGTGTATTAGTTGGATTGTGGGGTGTTTTTCAATTAAGATTAGAGATGTAAGGATTAAAGACATTAAAGTGGTTTATTAGAGGAATGAGTGCCTTTTAGTGAAGTTGTTTGACTGTCTTTAGTGAAGTAGCGAAGCTGTCTATCGAAGCGTTAGAGAAGTCTGTAGAGGCTTCGTCATTGTCTAGAAGTAAAAATGTACTGGGTGATCTAATGTACAGTTAGGCTTAGTATAGAGGCTTGTAATGAAGACGTGGGAAGAATCAAAGCTTACGTAGATGGGGCAGATCTCATAACAGATACGTTATCGCGGTCATAGGGGCAAACTCTACATGGAACCTGACTACATAAACATATTGGCTAAATTGGACGATATTGGTTATAAATTTATTGAATTTTACTTATGTTGGACACGTTATTCACTCTTTTTTATCCTGTTTCAATAAATCATTAGAAAGCCTAATACTAGAAATAATATATTCAAAATTAGAGGTGATTTTTCCGTGTAATAATTGCGACAAAATATTTTTTTATATCGTTAAACAAATTTTACATGGAAAACCTTGAGGTGGTAACTTTCCATGTGGCAGGTCGTGTATGCGTCTTTATGACGTCATTAGACTACAGTTCTACTTCAAGAATATTCCTAGTCACGTGACACCTGATTGTTTTTACATTTAATTTGTTCGTCCCACCGTCTAAATCTCTTCTATTTACTTTAGAGAAGTAAATTTAAAATGAACATCTGCAAATAAAACCTTGTAATTGTTGGCATATGTTATTATACAGGATGATGTATAATAAGTGGTCGTAAATAAAATGCCTGTATAAATAATTACAATACATTGTATTCATTAAACGTCCAGTTCATGGTTATCCTTAACCTAAATTCAAACCTTTTCTCTTTACAACGATACCAAGCAAAAACAAATTCACAGAGAAAATACAAAAATAATCAAACAGGTGATCTTGCCCACAGAAACAAAAAACACTTCGTTGTAAGTTGATTTGAGCTATTATAACTCAATATAATACTAAAGCAATGGTTTCTAGAGCAACAAACGAATGTTAAAACTGATGGTAGTTGAAATAATGTTTACAAAGTAAATAATTATTTCACTTCTGTAAAATTCCAAAAATACCCCCCTCCCCTCTACTACCGCCTTCTCCGTCAGATCATCGAATTTACGTAGTAAGTAGCCCAAAGACTTTAGAACCAGAAATATATATCCATAATTCATCAGCAGCAGCAGGGATACTGTTAGAAGGAATAAAATTGGCGAGCCACCAAATTCCGCTATGATATGATAAGGGATGAAGGGGTTATTTGTTGGAGGGTGGCCAATTGCTCGTGACCAGTTTTCCTGATAAAGCGTACTTAAACTTTTCTATATTTTTTCGCCAAACTTTCCAAAATTTGAATAACTTTTAATACAGCCATATTTATCGACTCCAACGATTGTGTCCCCTAGTAAGGCTTATAGTAAGCTTTACATTACAGCTAATTCATGACTTCTTGATAATAAAATAGGTATTGGTTTTAGTGTATTTAAATTTTTGTTCGTATTTGTTGGAACTAAGTTAAATCGAACCATCTGATTTTAATAGATTTCTAGTATTCAAGGTTAGAATTAAGTGATGAGTGGAAACCTCTCGTCACCCCCGCCTTGAGATCTCTCTACGTCACGTGAGCGACCCTGTCACGTGTCTCTGGGGACTATTGTCACAATGGAATTGAGAACAAAAAGTTGTTTAATTAAATTATTTTCTTTATATAAAAAACTACATTTTTAAATACAGAGTCTTCAAAATCATCAGTCATGTTTCATCAACTGAATTGCCATCTTTAGTGATGAACATATACTAGTTACAGTTTACCCTGATGTTTGAATAAATGGCAGGCAAAAGAGGTTGAGCAGGTTAATCGTTGATTCAGATGCCAATGTAAACTGTTGCTAGTGTACGTTCGTCACAGATGATGGAAAAATACTAACAAAACTATGTGTGACGACTTTACACACTTTTTATATACTGTCCAACAATGTGAGAAAGCGATCGCCCACTTACTACTAGCCATGCTATCCGTTCAACTGCACTGAGGCGAAGTGCATACCATTTAAAATAGTTCTTATTAGTATAGGTTATAGTGTATACATTAATCAGTGTGTGTGAAAGTTTATAAGAGAAAGAAAAATGGTGAGAAGAAGAAGAGTTATAAGAAAGAATACCAGGCCCTTAGGCTCTTACCTCTGATCTACAAAGAGCACAAAAATATATGCATAATACGGATAATATCTACAGTCAAGCTTTTGAATCTAGTATCAGACCCGAGACAGGGTGCTTGTTAACACGACCCGTGGTATCAGTCCTCAATAGTTTCGCCCCCGCTGTAAGGCCTGGAGTATTCACTGGCCCTTAGACGAGACGAACTCCAACCAGACAATGTTTCGATATCTTTTCTAGAACTACTCGGAATCAGTATAACCTTACAGGCCAGGTTTACCTTACCTTTACTACCACGACTGGATAGTTTGGTTCAGGTAGTGTAGTCGAACCTTTATCAACTCTCGGTTGGCCTTAGCTAAGGCCCGAATCCACAGACTCAAGACTTGGTATTGAACAGACCTAAACCCATCCCGTTAGACCTTGAAAGCTCTAGCGTCTACAGACAAACATACAACAAAACCTTAACATTAGCATACAACAACGATGGGTGCATTAGAGGTTCATGTTTGTGAAAATGGACAAATTGACTGACCCCTCCCCCACGGGCGCTTTTCCTTCTTTAGGTTCTCGAACAGTAGATTTCACAAGCAAACCCCAAAATGGAAATGATTTGATTGAAATATTTTAAGTGAATAAAGACAAAAATGCACAGGAAACTTGTAATAAACGAAGATAGGAGATGCATAATCGTAGGATAAACACACTAAGGAAATGTATGTTTACATTAAGCAAACGTCAATGACCACGCAAGCTATGTTTGTCCCCTGTCCCCCAGTACAAGTGTCTACGTTCCCACTGAAACTAAATGTCCGGAACATGTTTTTCATGCTCGTAAGTTGGGTATTAATTTTAAGGGTATCTTTACAACCCCTTATTTACCCTTCACGTGAGAATATACGGCAATATCGATTTAACATCAGTATATGGTAATAGCCATAAATCAAAGTAATTTGATAAAGCGCTAAAAATCCCAGTTTTATTACAAAGTTGCCCGAATTTTACGGCATATCGTGATTCAAATATGTTTGTACGAACAATATTACCCGGTATATGAGTTATCTTTAATGATATTACAATGTAAATAGAATTTACGACGTCCTTATTAATATTTTATGGCCAGTAATAAAACGTCTTGTAGTTGTGCGCCGCGTTTCGGATGTGGCTTTTTATTCTGTGAGTATGCTTGTTAGCGACAAAAGGGTTTTTACTGCAGCGTAAAGAAAATACGAGTTGACACGTTTTACCCAACTTTCATCGGAGCGAATGGGCGCCCCACCTGGCGCAACAAAGCTGCGTTTACAGAAGCAGAAATAGCTCGTTCTGTATGAATTATTGTCTCTGAGAAGATTGAAACTTTCTTTCCTTTCTTATGCAACAAACAGGGAGAGCATCGAGTGGATGGTGTGACTTGCATGGAATAATGTTTGTGTGTGTGTGTGTGTGTGTGTGTGTGTGTGTGTGTGTGTGTGTGTGTGTGTGTGTGTGTGTGTGTGTGTGTGTGTGTGAGTGTGTGTGTGTGTGTGTGTGTGTGTGTGTGTGTGTGTGTGTGTGTGTGTGTGTGAGTGAGTGTGTGTGTGTGTGTGTGTGTGTGTGTGTGTATGTGTGTGTGTGTGTGTGTGTGTGTGTGTGTGTGTGTATGTGTGTGTGTTTGTGTGTGTGTGTGTGTGTGTGTGTGCGCGCGCGCCCGTTTGTGTGTGTGAGGGAGAGCGCGCCTGTTTGTGAGAGCGAGAAAGAAAGGAATAGAATTTTGCTTATTTAGAACAAATCTTATAAATTTTTCTCCCTCCTCCCGATATCCATTTCAAATAAAATTTTATGTAATCACGAATCAAATTTCTAAAACTACCATTTTATTTCGAAACTAAAGTAGAATAAAATAGTCTTTCTGCTATTCGACAACTTGTTTTTAAAGTTTGATTTTATTTATAAATATATTCGTAGCATAATTAATTTTTTTAATGATTTTATTGTTATTTATAATTATGTTTTTTTCATTGTGTTTACTAAAATCATAGCTATAAGAGTTTACTCAAATTTTATCATTACTTGAATAAATATTGTCAATAGAGAAAGAAACTGTCGCTTTGAGTAGCTGGAATATCAGTGTTATGGCTGAAATCTTTATCTTTTCACTGCGATTGAATGTATTAATCACACACAATAAGTATTTCCACGTTTCTGTTTACTTATAATGGATTAGCAAAACCAGACGTTAGGTTAGAGTATGTGCACCTGCACAGAAGGTAAGGTTAGGTTAGGTTTGGTTATACACTATAGTATAAGTTATCTATTATGCAAAATGTTTAGTTAATCGGTGTTAGTCTACGAAGTCGTAATCTTAAAGTACTGTATGAAAAATAACATGGGGTGAGAGTATTTACAAAGTTTATTATCAAACCCCATAAAGGGAAACATCGGTTTGGTTAACAGGCAATATTCCGTATTAAGGAGGCCATGAAACGGCTGTATAAATCATCACAATGGCCGTATCTTTGTAATTACGTGCGGCCACAATTTACGGGAAATACGTCAAACTTAGTCTACTTAGGAGTGCTTCGAAAAGTTAGGCTGCATTGGTCTCAAATTGTCTTCGTTAAATAGCTCAATGGCTGGACGTACTGATATTTTCTCGCCTGGGGAAATATTATAACATAGACATGCCGGCAGGTTTCGTCATACAATTTTAGCAGATCTCTTGATGGATAACATTTCACAGGCCACCTCTGTCTGAGTTAGCAGCCCTCCCTGAGGAACGATCACGTGGCAGGCTAAGTAGCTCTTCCTAAGGGATAGCACCTCTCTTCACCCTAGTTAAGGCTGGGGCTCCACTTGGCGTTATTTATCGCGCTACAAAGTGGATGGATAGGTCTGAGGAGTAGGAAGGTAGTAAACATACAGGAGGTGGCTCCCCTAGCGACAGTCTGCAGAGACAACCTTTTACTACGCGCTGCAGAGTGAAATGTAGCGCGAACCTGTTGTATTTTCGCGTTCCACTCTAATGCCCCCAGTAGGTTGCTCCGCTAGCTGTAGACAGTAGTGTTGCGTCTGCAGCCAAGGCGGTCCCAGGTCACGTCTACCGCCACAATAAACAGTAGTGTAGCTAGGCAGCCGGCGACGACAGTGTAGTTGGTGGTTGGTATTCTGCTCCCTGTGGAGCCACCCAACTGTAGCGTGTAGCGCATGAAACTCTCGGCGCGAAAGACTACGGTAAGGGAATGCCCAGCGTAAGTGCAGCACTGATCCAGAAAAAGCCTGGATAAATGCAATAGTTTTCCCTTATTACTAGTACTAGGCTATCGCCTTTCCTTGGTCATACTAATTCCATCTTATCCTCTATATACAAGGGGATGTAACGATAGACACACATCTAGATTCCCGATAGAGGGTAGGTCTTCTACAAGGATGCAATCCTGTTATGTAATGTCATGATTCCCTTCACCTTCTATCAGGATTTGTGTCTAATATACCTCAATTCACCTCTCTGTTTTATTCTTAAGAGTTAGCCGTCACAAAGACAATGGCCTAAAATGACATAGTGACTACCGAAGATTAACTGACTCAAAGAAAATAGGAATTGGGTAATATAGAAACACAAAATTAAAGTCAATAACTACTGAGGTTGGAAACAAAATTATTTTAGCTAGTTTTTATTTTATAAATAAATATATGCTATTTATAGTGCTAATATAGTGTAAGCTTATAGAATGAATTGAAAAGGGTGTTGGAAACGCATTTCCATATAGTGTATGTTTAATACAACCATCCTTACCTTGTTAACGTTTCTATTGGCGAGAGTGCGTGGAAACTAATGTCCATGCAGAAGTTGCGTTGTTTACATGTATGCACCCTCAAGGCCATTACACTGTGGAATGGATCTAGGGTTCATTCATTAATACAACCATCGTACCTTGTTAACGTTTCTATTGGCGAGTGTGCGGAAGCCTACTGGAAACTAATGTCCATGCAGAAGATGCGTTGTTTACATGTATGCATGAAGCTCAAGGTCATTACACAGTGGAATGGATCTGGCGTTCATTCATTGCTCACACAACCCACTAGCTTAATACGCCATTACGTATTACAGCTGCACACGTTTGATTAAAAACTATCATCACATGACAGCGTGTTTAAATACCCCAGTTAGTTTATTTAGATATATAAAACACGTGATAATTGTAGCTAGCCGTGATGGACTACTAGACAGGTTCACAATGTAACAGCCTACACGTTTCTACAAAGAACACATAAAACGGAAGAGTGAATGCTTGTGAATTAGTTTTTTTCTGGCCTCGAGAGTGACGTGGACAGGATGAACTTTATGTTTTCCCCTGACTATCCTATTGGAATGAATACTTTTGAAATCAAAATTAATTTTACTCAGCATATATAAGACCTAAATGCAATAAGCGGCAGCCCTTGACATCATCACGGACATTTCTACGACAGTGTGTACCGTTAAGGAGATCAACGAATTGGCCCAAACATTTAGGAAAGTAACGCATAGTAATGCAGTTCTCGTTTCCCTTAGAGATTATTTTTAGGTTATGTTGAATCGTTTTCAAAGGAAATATCTTATATTTCACACAAGAGCTATTTTTATTGTTCGTAGATTATGTTACCTTCTGTATAGCTGGTCACACGTAAGCTAGCGCGTGACCTCGAAAGGCGAGCATATGGTGAGGGGAGGTTAAAGGAAGCAAAATACCGTTCCACATACATTATAATATATAGTATAATACTTATATTACATTAATGTAGATTTGATAAGGCCGAACGGCTACTATAAATAATATATTATTTGATTTGTCACATTAACCATATCATTTACATAAAAGTTTGAAAAACATTTACTTATAACAGTTTTATAACTGCAACGCCTGCAATTGCTTAGCGACGGCCATCCATGCAACACGCACTACGAAAACCAATGTTTTTGAAAGGGGTAGTACAGGTTTTCTATCGATCGATCGCGCGTCAGCTTTAGCGTAACCAGACTGTACTGTAGATTATCTGTATGTTGAAATTTATTTCTAAGTAAAATTATATAGTTTTATGATACGTTA
The DNA here is from genome assembly GCA_036971475.1 of Prosapia bicincta. Classification (NCBI taxonomy): domain Eukaryota; kingdom Metazoa; phylum Arthropoda; class Insecta; order Hemiptera; family Cercopidae; genus Prosapia; species Prosapia bicincta. The sequence goes on along the minus strand of JBAIZL010000001.1, from coordinate 224,935,010 downwards.
ACGGTAAATTACTGTAATTTTAGATAACGTACAGTAACGAACTGATTTGTATTTTCGAGTCATTACTCAAACTATTCATATTGATTAAGTTGATTTACTGTTGCATATTTAAAACAATTTAAATTGGAAATGAAATTAAATTGAAAAAAATTAAATGTATAAATGAAAAAAATGGTTTTGTATAAATGGGAATATATTATATATTGATTGAGTTTTATGTTTTTTTCAGTAGGGATTACCTATATAAGGGCAATAGATATCTAAGAAAAAACACCTATCAGGGTTTAATTTTGTAATATTTGACAACTTTATAAATTTACTTTATATGTGGATATAGTATTACTTGTTGCTGTTGGCGTAGGTTTAATAGACAATTTTATTGCCTTATATAACATAAACAAAATAAACTGTAAATTGTAAATGGTTTGAATTAAACCTATACTTTACTGTATCTCTTATGTACATCCTGGCAATTTGTCATTTCAGTAACACATCTTTTGTATGAGCTTTTGCAGTGTTTTTCTTTTCCAATCACACCCGAGTATCGGAGCAGGTGAACAATTGCGGTAAGTCCGCGCCGACCTGTCAAATGGCCACGACCTGATTAGTTCTCACACTCTAGGTTGTATACATGTGCTGAATACAACTATTTTAGCCTACATTAAGTGATAACATATGATTTCAGACAACAGCTGATTTTATGTTATAGGTTATGTTGTAGAACAGCTGTTTCAATACGTAGTTTATGTTACTCTATTTATTGTACATTATTAAGTTAAAGTTTATTTTAGCAGTTATTAAATATATTAATTTATGCCTCGATAAATCTTACATAATAATTTAAAATTTGTATACAGTAAATTTTCAACATCTAATAAAGTTTTTCTATCTCTAGATTTTACTTATTAACTAGATTCCAATAACCCTCCTATTAAGTACAATCTCTGAATGATGTATCCTCTTCTTTCGGCTAGTTCCACTAACAGAAATATTCTAATTTTGTATTCAAACTATTTATTTTCCATCTATAAAGGAAAGAAAAGAAACAGTTAATTTTATTGCAATTATTTATTTGAAAAAATTAAAATTAGCCATCGGAGGATTCCCGACAGAAATTATAACAAAATAGGGTTAACAGTTTCGCCCGAAATAGAGCAACGATAGTCGCCAAAAATATGAATTTATACATTTTTTGTTCAAATTTTTCATTTTTATTTTTGGAATTTATTTACAAAAGACTAATACTTATTTTAGTTAACAATAAATTAATGTGGGTAACAAAACACATATTAGACGTTTACTGAGTACAAATGTTTTCCTTTCAAAAATTGCACAAAATTACAAAACTTGTTACTATCGTTATATTGAGTGTTTATACTGAAATGTACCCAAATTTAAATAAATTAATATATTTAATGATTGACCATAACTGTTTAATAATAACCTACGAGTAAAATGACTGCTCTACAACATAACCTATAACCTATCAGCTGTTACATGGAATCATATGTTAAACACGTGTAAGGTATCGGTTTCAGAAATAGCGTGACGCTAAAGAAATGATTTAATCACATGTTTTGTTCTCCGTATGTAGTTATCAATTCAACTAAAGAAAATGGCCAAAGATATACAATACTTGTATTTTGATTCCCTTGTCTACAGATGAACGTGTTAAGATTATTGTCCCTTTAATTAATGTTTTATAACTGTTTTAAAATTCACAACTAAGGGTTTGTAACTGTTCATTACAACTGTTAGGCCTTTGTTTCCATGTTATATTTTCACACGTACTCGAGTACATTTTCTGCCTTAGCATTTCAGTATTTTTTTTGTTGATGCGTTTCGGAATGACTCTATGTTCAAAAATTAAATACTAGGCTACTTCTCCTAAACTAAACCGAGTACTATTTAGGTTTTGAAAATGGGGTCGTTCCGAAACGCTCAAACAAAGAATAATATTGTATTGTTAGGAAAGGCAGAAACATGTAACAGAATGTATATAAATATTACTAACAGAAGTGAAAATGAGTATATTAAAAGTTATATTTTTACATTTATTTTCAGTTATTATGTCAACATTTTAGTTTTTTCGTTTTAGTGTTTATTTAAAGAGCGGGAAACACATCCCGTTTCCCTCGAAGACGTATCTTCAAGTCAGTTGCAATGAAAAATGCTTTAAAAGAGTCTTCAAATCTAATCTCAAACATACCAAGTCATGTCGTATTTGGTTCCCAAAAAGCGTTGACTCAAAACTAATTTACAAATATTTTAAAGTTATTGGAATTGATATCTGTAAATACGTAAAACTTTACAAACACGAATAGCTTATTATTAATTAATTAATAAATACAAGTAAATACAAAACATGCGATGAACTAATTAATTTTTATTAAGGGCAATAGACTATATGGCTTCCATCACATCCAGCAATGCTGTGGGTACATCACATCTACTACAGTAAATTTGACAGCCATGCGAATAGTTTCCACTATTAATCCGTGTCTGAGATATGTTACGAAGTCACTCGAAGGCAAAAACGTGTCTCCAGAAACGTTATATATTCAATCAGTGCATTTAATCCCTCCACCCTATCACCCTTTTACGTTTGTTCGCCTAAATTCTTGAAAATCTGGAGAAACCTGGAAACACTTTTATAATTACACATTTTTAATGTGTAGCAATAATTTGTCGTTCTACATGCTTTTCTCAGGCTACTTGGTTACCGTTTAGTTACTGCTGACCTTAGATTGCCTACATTGCGCCGTGTTTTGTCTGGGGTAGTTTGTGAGAGAGAAATTCAGAACTAATACTAACTGGTAAAATAGTATTAAAAGCAAGTAGCAATGCTTGACACCGTATACATAATATATAGTAGCCGCCAATTATCTTCTTTCAACCAGTCTATTTTCCTTCTTAAAAATTGATTTATAAAAGAATATTATATGGTTATGTTAGTTTCTCATCGATTTAACTACTTATAAGATTTGATTTTATCAATAGGTTTTGTGAAGTTACACCTCTGTTGGTTGTTCCACGATTATTATTTTTTTAAATAATCTTCTGTTTAAACTTTTAATGTTGTATTGCATTTGTTGGTTTAGGTTAGGTTATATTAAATTGGGTTGGGCTAGTAACTTTAACATTAGGTTGTTATTTGAAATGTGGCAATAATTTAGAAATTCCTAACTACAATGTTTATTTGACTGATTTATTGGGCACTTGTTGCTAGAAGCAGCTGATACTCAGTGGCGTCGATAAGGACCCCGTCGAGCGAGGGACTCCCAACTGCCCCATCAAAATTTTAAAAAATCAAGCGTGAATAGAAATGGAAGCAACATAGTAACTTCCGACACTATCGGCTACCAACACGCTGCAGTCAGCAGTGCTGCACGCTGCTACTGCACTGAAAGGAAACCTTTGCTATTTTAATATTAGAAAACTATACTTATTTGGTATAAGACGATATCCCAAAAAAGTATAATTTCGATAATATATTTATATAAATGTATAATGCCGTATAATGTTCTGACGGCCGACGTACAATTTAATCAATGACGTATTTACGTTATTATCTTGTTTATTACGTTAAAATTGAATTAGTTTTTCCGGTCATAGTCAATTGTGATGTAATAAGCCTAATAAGTGAAAAAATTAAAGGATTTGCATTGCATCTTAAAAATCTGTTTGATACCCATTTTATTAAAGGGGACCCACATTTTTTCCGCAGAGGGACTCCGATCGCTTACCGCCGCAACTGCTGATACTTTAAAGGTTATTGTAAAATAGTATAGGGATTTTACCATAATACAAGTAATATAAGAAAAATGTTTCTTTTTTAAAGACAATCCCTACTTAGGTCAACAAAGAAACATTTTATGATAGCTACTTTATATTAAATTAATTACAATTAATATAAATAAAGTAGCATAACCTATGTTTTAAACAGCTGTTATATTCCATAACCTATAATATAAAGTCAGCTGTTTTATGAAATCATATGTTATCGCTTACTTTAAGTTAAATCGGACGAAATAACTATATTGCATACCTTGTTCTTTTGTAAAAAGGTTTTCTCCCACGTAAAACTGAAATTAATTCATTATCAGATATAAATAATGAATTAATATTTGAAAACACTATATTAACATCAAGTGTCATCCACTACACGTTTTAAAAAAATGTGTTTGAAGTTGAATAAATGAGTAAAACTTATTTTATTAAAGATTGAAAATTTGAACATTATATATATATATATATATATATATATATATATATATATATATATATATATATATATAGAGAGAGAGAGAGAGAGAGAGAGAGAGAGAGTGAGTGAACTAATAGAAGAAACAGAATAACGTGAGTGTTTAATTAATTTAATTTTTGAATAGCTTATTAGTTACATAGTTTCAGGTATACGCTCTATACAATAACTGTGCAACTTGGTAGATACATACACAAACACTTTTATATATTAACATAATTGTATTCATATTTTACAAGAACAATCAAATCAGACCTAACCTCCATTAGATCCTGTAAAGTCAAACTAAAAGCCTAAAGATCAAGGGGCTGTAGTAAGCTACTGAAACTGTAAAGTTTGGTCGGGAATCAGGAACTAACCTTGTACAAGCGAGTTAAACACTAACAAACTAGAACCGACCGACGAGCAGTTTACACGTGAACGGCTGATTAGTTCGAAGGTAGTTAATCTGCCCAACTTTGCACTCTGCCCTACGTACTCTCCTCCAGCTCACTTCTACTTTGTATCTGATTTTATTGGTTGTTGTTAAAACCATTTCGGTTCTTTATATGAAAGCAAAACCGTATCTTAGTTTTAAACTTGCACTAAAAATACAATTTCAGCAAAATGAATCGTTAAAGAGACTACGATGGTTAGGTTTTCTAGGTTGGTGGGGAAATAAACTAAAGTAACACTCGACCAGTAAACTATCTTGCCTGTTGATATAACCTTTTTTATTGTATGTTATAGGCTTGGAACTTTCCACGAGGAGACTGTAACTTGTTGAAACGTTGACCAAAATATTGAATTTAATTAGATAAATACTTGAAAACTATCTTTTGCGATTTGCCAGAATCCTGACTATGTATTACTATATTTAAGACGACCTATTTGTTTTGTTATTATATTAATTTAATGGTTTGTGGAATATTTTGTTATATTCAGTGTAACTAAAAGCAGGTGTTGACTTGTTTGGAAAGAGGGTTGCCTGTTGACTTGTGAGAGAAGAGAATTTCCTGTTGATTTACGTCATTGGAGGGTTGTCTATTGACTCGCGTGAGTAGGAAGTTGGCTGTTGACCAGTGAGAGAAGAGGATTTCCTCTTGACTTACGTGAGTGAAGATTCGCCTATTGACTTGCGTGGGTAGGAATTTGGCTGTTGACTTGTAAGGGAAGAGGATTTCCTGTTGACTTACATGGGTGGAGGGTTGCCTATTGACTTGTGTGGGTAGGACGTTGGCTGTTAACTTGTGAGAGAAGAGGATTTCCTGTTGCTTTACGTGAGTGGAGGGTCGCCTATTGACCTACGTGAGTGGAGGGTTGCCTATTGACTTGCGTGGGTAGGAAGTTGGCTGTTGACTTGTAAGAGAAAAAGATTTCCTGTTGACTTACGTGGGTGGAGGGTTGCCTATTGACTTGTGTGGGTAGGAAGTTGGCTGTTGACTTGTAAGAGAAAAAGATTTCCTGTTGACTTACGTGGGTGGAGGGTTGTCTATTGACTTGTGTGGGTAGGACGTTGGCTGTTAACTTGTGAGAGAAGAGGATTTCCTGTTGATTTACGTGGGTGAAGGGTTGCCTATTGACTTGTGTGGGTAGGAAGTTGGCTGTTGACCAGTGAGAGAAGAGGATTTCCTGTTGACTTACGTGAGTGAAGATTCGCCTATTGACCTACGTGAGTGGAGGGTTGCCTATTGACTTGTGTGGGTAGGAAGTTGGCTGTTAACTTGTGAGAGAAGAGGATTTCTTGTTGACTTACGTGGGTGGAGGGTTGCCTATTGATTTGTGTGTATAGGAAGTTGCTTGTTGGGGTTGCTTTTTTACTTGCAGGAGGGATGGATAGGTATGTTGACTTTTTTAATCTTTTTGTTCCATGATAATCCATAACCTAATTAAGGGCAACCAAGGATGGGCAATGATCCTATTACACTACCTCGACTGAACCAATCCTCTGATTAGAGGGATATTTTGACGGTAGGTAAAACTGGGCCTTATGGAAGATTCTTCTTCCAGAATCCTCGAATAGCGTGAAGAATCGTACTTGCTGGTTAGAAACTCTTCTTTTTAAATGCCGAGGAGGTGACTGTAGTCTATGGATCGTACCGCTCTTGCTCTTACATATACTGATACCATGGTTCTTGACATCAATTCCCTTGTTCCTTGTGACCAGCAGGGAACGGTTTCAGATTGGATTCGAGGAGGCATAGAATTGGTTCGATTTATATAGTCGCGTTCAAAATACCAAAGAGGTTAATTCCGGTCGAGAACCTCATGGGCTATATATGCCAACTGCTTTAGTCCCTAGACCACTAGCTTCACAACTGTCCACAGATAGGACATTCCTCAAACATCAAGATAATCATGAAGAAAAGTACCATTAGTGTACATGACTTTTATTAATAAAATATTTTTACATTCACCATTGTTTAATATCTATCGAAGTTTTAAAAGGCCCACAGTTTCACTAATATGCAAAAACTCAAGGGAAAACCTTTAAAACTGATAATCGACTTCTCTCTCTCTATTTCCCATTACATCTGAATATACTCTGCATTCGAAACAGTTTTGGTTGTCTCACGTAAACCCCACGTGACATACGTTCTCACCTAATTCCATCCATATTGTTTAAAATTTATACCCCTATTTAAAACTCAAACCTTTTTATAGTAATTTCAGTTGAGCTTTTTTTCGAAGAATTTACCACAATCATCAATCAGCGAGTTACTGATTGAATAATTGTAAATTCGTGGGACGCACCATTAT
>JBAIZL010000001.1:224900507-224925507 GCA_036971475.1 Prosapia bicincta | reverse complement strand
CAATTGGAAGTAAAATATTTTAAAATTAACCATCATAACCATGGTTCATGTAATGTGTGCAAATTCCTTGACTCAGTCAAGGGAATTTCAGTGAAGATTATTCCTAGTAAAAGAAAAACGCGGAGATTTAAGAGTGCAATCGTTCCTGGAGGGAATTATCCTTATTTACTTTATGTATTTCTCTTTTTACGTTGATAAATTATATTCAGCTGTTCCAGGGGCTTAATTTTTTTAATACGTTGGAGGAAAACCTCTTTTCTATTGTTCTTTGTTAAGGCTCGACAATATTCCTTGAACCGGTTTGTACACTCTTTTCTATACCTAACTTTTGCTAAGTGTTCACAATTCCATGGTTGCTAATGTGCTAAATTGCCTATACAGCGCCGTGTTTGTTTGTTTGAGTCTGAACTGTATTTATACATGTTCTCCCATGTTTAACACTACTTTCATGTGTAATACTTCCGGTTATTCTGTAATTAGAGTTGTCTATAGTTTGTTTCTGGTTCACCTAGATTTTATTTACAATTTATAATCTATCCCCTTTGTTTCCCTACTTTTTTTAATATAACAGTAGCGAAACAGTTTGCTTTGCTTCTTGTCGATAATTTAGGATTTTATCCCGGGATATTTTCCTATATTTCTATTTTAAAATTATAATTCATTTCAGTTATAATTATAAGGAAAATATTAGTTATTATTTATAAATATTTATAATGTCTCGACTCAATTTTGTCATTGAAGTTACGTCATAGTCATGTAGGCACGTGCGGCCAATATATATCGCGCTATGAAAATTTAAGATTATATACATTTTGTTGTATTTTGTAAAGGAAATATTATTTTGCACGATCGTCCAAAACCCAATCTGACAAACCCGCCGCTATTGGTGGCGCTGTCGTTTCCCTTTGAAATGGGATTCCTGGATTGTCCTCTTCGCGCCGGCTTAAAGGTCTATCGTGTCATTTTTACAAAACGACTAGCGTCTTAGATGAATAATTCAGAGACAAATATGTTCGTGGAGAAATTCCAGCACTGAGCGCTTTAGTTACCGTGAAGACAAAATATTTTGTTTACAGTTCTCTTGTACCGTCTTGACGTTTAAAAAATAAAACTTATTTCGTAACTGCATTTTGTAACTGCATTCCTTCGTATTAAATAAGATCTTCTGGGTCTAATACGTTGAAAAAACTTATTTAAATAAGGTAGCTTACTAGAATGTTCAAACCCGTTTCACTAATACTCGTCATCATCAGTAACTAAAGCTACGCTTGTAACGGATGTTATAAAATAAAACTAGCAGAGTTGCGCATTTTGTGTAACGGTTTATAATTTTACAAATTGGACTTTATTTAGTTATAACTCTTAAAACATTTAATATTCACTTCTAGCTTACAGTTGAGGCGTAATGAAACGTCTGTCTGTAACGCAACAGAAGCTATAACTCCGTTACTTAAAATATTTTAAATTACCAAGTTAAACAATTAAAATTAGCAGAATATTCTTGAATTAATTCTTAAGGTTTATTTATTTGAAATGCAAGGAATTGTGCGCTGGTAAAATAATGACTTTTAAATTCAATTAAAGCAAATCATAAACTTTTATTTTAAGATAGACAGATAAAATAAATTAAAATCATGACACATAAATTTCTTTAACACTCAGTTACGGATTATGGAACATTTTTAATTTTACTTATAAATTTTTAAGGATAGCAATCCTTCAATTAATTAATTAATCAATGGCTGAAAATGAACATATATTCGAGTTTACTTGCCTTTCTTGTATAATCAAATTTAATAATTAAATGTGAACATATTGGCACCAAAAGATGCGTAATTATAATTATGCTTATTAATTAAAAAGTTCAATGTTCATTATTTAGAAATTCTGCTCCGAAACATTTTAAATTTTGAAATTAAGTTTTAAAAGTTTTAAATCGCCCACTTAGCTGTGTTAACTTGTCGCAACTTCCCTTCCACCTCGTGGTAAATCTCGGTAAAGCCTGGATTCGTCTTCGTGATTAAGCATCGGGAGAAGCCCTCAAAAGTCTGCAACCCATCTTGTATCTGGTATCGTATGCCGTGTCTATGCCATGATTAAAAGAAAATAATACTTTATATTAATTAAAATAAAAAGAAACTAAATACATCTTCTTGCTATTTGGGGACGTCCTTTCCCTGTTACATCCTGGCCAAATGAGAGAGATAAATTAATTACGAGCAACTTTCCTACCTATCGCGCATCCGCGGGGCGCATATCCCTAGCTTGATTACTTATTTTAATTTTTTCTCGCTAGATGTCACTATCAGCCAGAGATCTCATTAAAAATATTTATCATACATAACAATTTTTTTTTACATAGTTATACATTATTACAATTTTGAATTTATTCTCGTTTATTTTCTGAAATTTGCAAATTTAATATGTAACACCGTCTAAAGTGTGTTACACGCTTTATAAGTAAGGTCTTTTTTTAGTAGGGTTTTATAATTCACTGGATGTAGGGTATACTTCAATTAAATCACTTGATGATGATCACTTAGTAATTGAAACACGTTTAATGTAACTTCTTGTTTGAGGGTTATTTTTATTATTAAATAATTAACAAAATTTGTCTTTGTTTATTCGTAGATACAAAGACAATTTGTATAATTGGAAATGGAATGGGCATACATAACATTGTGTCCAGTGTTTATCTGTGTTTATTCTAACGTGTATCACATTGAAAATAAATATCAGTTACACACTAAACAGATGAAACGACGTGTTACGTAATATATTGGGTATATTAAATAAATATATATACCAATATACGTATAGTCGGATAGTAAATAAATACTAGTGACTAACTGAACAGTTGAAATAACATGTCCCCTAAATTGTGTAATTGGATTGGAAATGAATATCAGTGACGCACTGAATAGCTCAAACTACCTGTTACTTAGTCGCTATACCTGTAATTGGATTGTAAATGAATATCAGTGACGCACTGAATAGCTCGAACTACGTGTTACTTAATCGCTACACCTGTAATTGGATTGGAAATGAATATCAGTGAAGCACTGAATAGCTCGAACTACGTGTTACTTAGTCGCTATACCTGTAATTGGATTGTAAATGAATATCAGTGACGCACTGAATAGCTCGAACTACGTGTTACTTAGTCGCTATACCTGTAATTGGATTGTAAATGAATATCAGTGACGCACTGAATAGCTCGAACTACGTGTTACTTAATCGCTACACCTGTAATTGGATTGGAAATGAATATCAGTGAAGCACTGAATAGCTCGAACTACGTGTTACTTAATCGCTCTACCTGTAATTGGATTTGAAATGAATATCAGTGAAGCACTGAATAGCTCGAACTACGTGTTACTTAATCGCTCTACCTGTAATTGGATTTGAAATGAATATCAGTGAAGCACTGAATAGCTCGAACTACGTGTTACTTAATCGCTCTACCTGTAATTGGATTTGAAATGAATATCAGTGAAGCACTGAATAGCTCGAACTACGTGTTACTTAATCGCTCTACCTGTAATTGGATTTGAAATGAATATCAGTGAAGCACTGACTAGCTCGAACTACGTGTTACTTAATCGCTCTACCTGTAGTTGGATTTGAAATGAATATCAGTGACGCACTGAATAGCTCAAACTACGTGTTACTTAATCGCTCTACCTGTAATTGGATTTGAAATGAATATCAGTGACGCACTGAATAGCTCGAACTACGTGTTACTTAATCGCTCTACCTGTAATTGGATTTGAAATGAATATCAGTGACGCACTGAATAGCTCGAACTACGTGTTACTTAATCGCTCTACCTGTAATTGGATTTGAAATGAATATCAGTGACGCACTGAATAGCTCGAACTACGTGTTACTTAATCGCTCTACCTGTAATTGGATTTGAAATGAATATCAGTGACGCACTGAATAGCTCGAACTACGTGTTACTTAATCGCTCTACCTGTAATTGGATTTGAAATGAATATCAGTGACGCACTGAATAGCTCGAACTACGTGTTACTTAATCGCTCTACCTGTAATTGGATTTGAAATGAATATCAGTGACGCACTGAATAGCTCGAACTACGTGTTACTTAATCGCTCTACCTGTAATTGGATTTGAAATGAATATCAGTGACGCACTGAATAGCTCGAACTACGTGTTACTTAATCGCTCTACCTGTAGTTGGATTTGAAATGAATATCAGTGACGCACTGAATAGCTCGAACTACGTGTTACTTAATCGCTCTACCTGTAATTGGATTTGAAATGAATATCAGTGACGCACTGAATAGCTCGAACTACGTGTTACTTAATCGCTCTACCTGTAATTGGATTTGAAATGAATATCAGTGACGCACTGAATAGCTCGAACTACGTGTTACTTAATCGCTCTACCTGTAATTGGATTTGAAATGAATATCAGTGACGCACTGAATAGCTCGAACTACGTGTTACTTAATCGCTCTACCTGTAGTTGGATTTGAAATGAATATCAGTGACGCACTGAATAGCTCAAACTACGTGTTACTTAATCGCTCTACCTGTAATTGGATTTGAAATGAATATCAGTGACGCACTGAATAGCTCGAACTACGTGTTACTTAATCGCTCTACCTGTAATTGGATTTGAAATGAATATCAGTGACGCACTGAATAGCTCGAACTACGTGTTACTTAATCGCTCTACCTGTAATTGGATTTGAAATGAATATCAGTGACGCACTGAATAGCTCGAACTACGTGTTACTTAATCGCTCTACCTGTAATTGGATTTGAAATGAATATCAGTGACGCACTGAATAGCTCGAACTACGTGTTACTTAATCGCTCTACCTGTAATTGGATTTGAAATGAATATCAGTGACGCACTGAATAACTCAAACTACGTGTTACTTAATCGCTATACCTGTAATTGGATTGGAAATGAATATCAGTGACGCACTGAATAGCTCGAACTACGTGTTACTTAATCGCTCTACCTGTAGTTGGATTGGAAATGAATATCAGTGACGCACTGAATAGCTCAAACACGTGTTAATTAATCGCTATACCTGTATTGGAAATTAATATTAGTGACGCACTGAACAGCTCAATCTACGTATTACTTAATTGATACACGTTTAATTTGATTGGAAATTATCAGCTATGCACTGAATAGCTCGAGCTACTTGTCACTTAATTGTGGTTGGAAATTATTATCAGTGATGCACAGAACAGTTTAAATAACATGTTCCTTAGTTGGATTTTTCAAATTAGAAATATTTATCATTGACACAGTTTTGCCTCGATCCAGATACAACATGGCAGTACTCAAAAGGGTACTTCAGATCGGTCGCCCTTTACAGGCTTTTACATTCAGATCACGTTTGTTCCTACTGATATGAATAAAAGTTATAAAAATATTGCACAAACTTTCTCAAAGGAAAATGTGATTCATTCAAATTTTTCCGGGAGCAGGAAACCAATGTGTCTGAGCATTACTCATTGCGAAAGTTACGCTTCTCGTAGTTTATTTTTTAGAAACCACACCTTGTTTAGTTTGCCAATCTTTCAAATTTCTGTATTTTTATTTTTTTTCTAGCTTGTTAATAATTCGATTAGATATATAGCTTGAACACTGACTGCTTGTTAACTTAGAATATTATATCATCTATTTTAATTATTTCATTTTTATATGAAATTTAAATTGCATTCCTGGTACTCATATCCCGCCCCGGTTTGCCTAAATTACTTTCTATCTTTAATTATGTATGTAACTTGTAATTTCTTGTATAATATTCTTTTTGATATATATATATATATATATATATATATATATATATATATATATATATATATATATATATATATATATATATAGTAGATTGAATAATGTTGGTACTGTTTACCAACGAAAAGCTTTGAATATACAGTAAACTCCCGATTATCCGTGGAATAGGGTGACCCGGCAACGCCGGATAACGAATTCTTCGGATAATCCGCTATGAACAAAGAAAATGCAAAACGATCGATAATCGTTTATTATACCATAAGTTACAAAAATAATGAACCCGGTTAATGCAATTCACAAATAATCTTCAGAGAACAAAATAAATACAGAAAATAATTTAAAATGTCGATTTATTTGACGGATTATAACATGTACATTTATATGTCTAACTATTTACAATACGTACATAAGTATATGTCAAAAGTAAGTATGTATGTACGTATGTAATTTCCTTTACACATAATACTTTCATTTTTTAACAAAAAAATCTGTCACTTTCGTCTGTATTTTTGTGAGCATTGATTTAGCTTTAATGTGCGATCTAAGTGTTTTGAGAACCATTTTGTCGCACAGTGTCTACTTGTGCCACAAAGTCATAAAGATCGATAATGTATGAGAGACATGGATAATGCATATGTCACGTCCTAGACTATTTATAGCCGAGATTAGCTGACATTTGTTTACAATCTTATGATACACATTAGCTTTTTGGGCGTCCAAGTATTTTGTCATTGTCTCTTATATACAGTAGTCTGCTCGCCCCTTCTATTTCGCTGGCCCGCGTTGGGATGCTTCCCTTTCAATGTAAAAATTAATACTTACATATTTACATATATATTCCCTTCATCTTAACTTCTGTTAAGCCTTATATGTATTTACGTCGTAATTCACCGTTTGGTAATCTGATTGTAATAAAAATTGCATATTTGTAAAACAATGGCAGACTTCGGATAATCCGCAAACCGGTTAATCCGCCCACGGATAATCGGGAGTTTACTGTAAATTAATAAATATTCTTGTATTTGAATAACCTATGTTGTTTTAAATTATTAAACAAGAAAACATATTATATATATATATATATATATATATATATATATATATTGTAAAGAAAAGCATGTTAAAATACCTATAGATAGATAAGGAATAAAGATTTTGTAAACCGGCACGTGTAAGGTGATAGGGTGCTGAGAATGGTAACGGTTGGGAAATCTAAACCAGTTGTGTGATTTTAGTGAAAAACTTCTTTTAAAAACTATAGTAAAAAAAATGCTTACAGGAATTATGGTGGAGACTCTAATAGTAAGAGGTTTGTACTTCTGACGATAATGACTGGACTAGCAGACAGGTGAGAAAGGCATAAAAAGAGTTTTGATCGGGCATGGTAAACGTGGGCAGACCTGCCAGGATTGGTTGAATTAGGAACAGGAAAATCATTAATGGACACTACAGGGAGAAAGGGAAGCCATGAGAAACAATGGACCAAGTAATTGAAGTGAGGGGCAATCTAGGTCTAGATGTGGTTTGTGAATAGAGTGAAACTCGCGGAGCAGAAGACGGAAGAGTCTGATGATGGGCAACGAGAGTAATTGTCGTAGAGGGATAACGGAGTAGTCTTCAAAGACACAGGCGGTGACACTGAACAAGAAAGAAGAAGTTCCTACGTCAATCAGTGGAACCACGTGACACCCGAGTCAATTCATGAAAACGTTCAGGAATACGTCATCTTACGCGAATTCCCTTTAGTACAATTTAACTAATTATTGAAATTTTAATTTTCTGTAAAATAATAAGTAACCTATAATTCAAGGTATAAAACAGAAACCACAGGCTTTGAGATATATTCAAATAATTATATGTTCAACCCTTTGATTTTGTAGTCCATTACGTTCGATGAATCTTATTAAACCTTTTAAATAATTATACGTTATTAGTTAGGATATTAAAATGCTTTAAACTTACGATTGTTTTTGGTAAACAGTTTCTTTTTCTGTTGTTTTACAGTTGGAATTCAAGCTAGATGGGAGGGCATCAATTTATATTTCAAACTTTCAATACTGTAGATCTATTGCTATTGCTGGAAACGTATTTACTGGATTTACATGGTGTTTGATCACGTTTCTATGGAACTGAAATGCTTGTAGATGTTTTAATATCATGGCTTGCCTATGGCGGAGTAAAAGTCTCTGATTCCACGCAAAAGGGTTACTTGTAAATAAAATGTAGAATTACCGTCAAATTATCTCTTGAATCGCATTCAGGAACAAAATTCAAATAAACAGATTATTTAGTGACTGAAATTTCAGAAATAATATACGTGTATGACCAGCCGCGGTTATCGTGTTAATGTATATAAATTTCATCAACAATAGTATAAAATTATATAACCAAAGCTTTTCAACAATTTAACGCGTTGATATTCTCAAGTACCTCGTACACCTTCAACATCTGAAACAACAATCAAGACAGTGCTAACACAAAAACCCTGTCTTTCCTATTGTTTGTGTGAGAAGCTCTTTAAAGTAACAACTGACGAAAAGTCCTAATTGTATAGCTAAATAAATATTCTTGTTAAGGAAATGTAATTGCATCATTAAATATATATTTAACACAAACATTTCATATACAAATCATATATATATATATATATATATATATATATATATATATATATATATATATATATATATATATATTAAATATGGTGATATGTTTTCTTGTATATATATTTAATAAATTAAAAATATTTCAAAAACAAGAATACTTTTAATGAATATATTTATTCAAAGCTTTTCGCCGATAAAATAGTATCAGCATCTTCAGGAAAATAATTATCTAATAAAATCTAAATTTATTTTATTAGATAATTATTTCCTGAAGATGCTGATACTATTTTATCGGCGAAAAGCTTTGAATAAATATATTCAAGTATTCTTGTTTTTGAAATATTTTTAATTTATTAAATATATATATATATATATATATATATATATATATATATATATATATATATATTTGTTATAGCATAACACTGAAAATATGGAAATACAAGAACTACAAGTATTTATTAATTTTTATTACTCAGAGCTTTTCGTTGGCAAATAGTTTTAATATCATCAGGAATAATTAATGCAATAATCTGTATAATAATCTGTAGAGAGAGAGAGAGAGAGAGAGAAAGATAAAGAGAGAGAGAGAGAGAGAAAGATAAAGACAGACAGAGACAGATAAAATATATGTGTGTATGTATATATATATATATATATATATATATATATATATATATATATATATATATATGAATAAATAATAAAAATTAATAAATAAATCTTGTACTTGAATATCCTCAGTTGTTTTGATTACTATACAAAAAATCATATTATATATATATATATATACACACATATATATATACATATATATACATATATATATATATATATATATATATATATATATATATATATATATATATATATAGAGAGAGAGAGAGAGAGAGAGAGAGAGAGAGATACATAGACGGACAGAGAACGATATCTTCTTGTGTTATTCTAAAAATATGATAGAAAGTAAACGAGTTCTTTTTAAGGTGGTGTCCCTCGATATTGTTTACTGATGTGTATCCACGATCTAGAAAAAAAAATATGCAACATATGAGATTTCTCTACAGTTTGTAGAATTTCTCTGAACTGTAATGTAGAGATCATGCTTTTTATGTTGGACCCATTCACAAATATTTCTCGGAAAGCTTTACTGTGTCTGCTTGAACATGAATAATGTATACTTCATATCTAATTTACCTCTCCCCTTTATTACGGGAATATGTGTACGCGTTGCAATAAATAATGTATGCCCTGAGCCTTTCATAGCCCCTCCTCCCTCCCTTGCCATCTTTTTGTCGGAATGATGATTGCAACAAACATTCCATTGCAATTACGTGCCGGCAAGTGGGTTTTATATTACCGTGAATGTACACTCAACTGGATTTTTCTCTTATTTACAAACAGTTATTCTTTCACATTACTCAAGAGCACGTAAAACCCTTGCTGAAACGGTGGTATGTAGCTTATTTTAACAATAATATTGCAATTTGTTACAATCTTGTAACATGTTCTTTTCTGCAATTCACAAACTTACGATCCTTTCGGGGCATGGTTTTATTTATCTGTCGGTCATAGCACCTGTAGCTTACTTTCCTTACCGAACCACAGATCCCTCTGATGATAAATTGCCTACTCTGCGCCTTGTTTTTGTGTCTGCATTGCATTACACGTTTGTTTCTTTGCATCGTACTGTTTGAATAATAGTTTCCTGCTGTGAATGCATTACAAAAAATACGTTTAAAACGCCAACATATATAAAAAAAAGTTTATGCGTGTGTGTGTGTGTGTGTGTTAGTGCGTGTGTGTGTGTGTTAGTGCGCGCGCGCGCGTGTGTGTGTGTGTGTGTGTGTGTGTGTGTGTGTGTAAATATATACCATACCAAAACAATTGATAATTACTCGCACCAATATATAACATCTTTATCATAGTAAATATTCTAGGTTGTTTTTTTTTGCTTTATTTTCTATTATTAGTGTGATCAGGTTAATGCGAAGGGTTGTGAATATATAGGTAGGGCTGTGGTAGGGATAAATCAGGTAAAGTAGACCGGGGAGACGTTATGGGGTTATCGTATATAATTTTCTCACCCCTAGTACCAGGAGATACTAATTCCTCCTTGCCTTCCTTCTACTTAGAATAGGGTATATGGGGTAGACACTTTCTTTATGACCCCAAAAGAGAGTAGGTCTAATTTAGGTACCGGGCAGCTCATCTCTACTGGTCAGCGCGTCACCAAATGGCCAAGGGTGGGCGTTGGCTAGTAAGTAAGTAATTTAGGTACGCGACACCACACAAGCGATGCTTTAATATCTCTTCTATACCCTACTCCAGGTAAATTTATACCAATACCTTTAGCTTACCTATATTTGAAATCATTGCATATCCTTGACGACAAAGATCATGCTCTATGGTCGCATTACAAGGACAAAAAATATAAACCATAAAAACTTATTGTTAAATTATTATTATGATTTTATTGTTATTAATCTAAAATTAATTTATTAGTTTGGAAACAATTTTTTTACAATGAAAATGTTATTCTTCAATTATGTATGTATACTCGCGCCCGTGCTTGTGTACATTATTAGCTTACGTCTTTAACATAAAATTTAATTACAAATATAAAGTCATTATTTACTCTGTCAGCTTATTGAAGATGTCAAGTTAAGGCACTCGATTATAAAACTGTCGCGTTCACTTCGAAGTGCTATCAAAATACTTGTTTTGGTGTTTGCACAATAAAAAACAAAGTGAATCTCATAATTTTAAAGATTTTAACAGAGTTTTTTCTTTTCCGATATATTCTTTTTTTAAGATTATATTGTTTAATTAGGTTAACTTGTCTTGTAGTCTGGTATATCTGAACCAGTATTTACACAAATTCAATCCTACCCTGACTGATTATTACACAGAGATGATAAATATTACGATTTCCTTAACTAATTGATTTTATTTTCGTGAATAATAACAGAAAAACTGTAACGGAAACATCACGTTGGCGTCACGCTCTAAAACATCTATATAGTTCGCATATTAACACTTTCAGCGCGGCGGTCGACTGCCTGTCGACAAAATCGCCCTCTAACACTAGGCGTCGGTCGACACATTGTCGACACGATCCTTTTCCATTCAAATGTCTCCCCACTTTTACCAGCCTGCTTTAACGGTACAGTTTTCGTTCTGCCGCCTAGACAAAAGGTCCAAGTTTGTGTGTACGACTCCGCCGCTGTTTTTGTTGTGTTTTTACGTGGTTTTCACCCAATTTGATTCCAATGTAAGTAATACACTTTTTTCTATTATGATAATCATACCTAGGCCTTTTTAAACCTAATAATAAAGTTGTTTGCAGTAGTATTTACGTAAATAAAACAATATATCTACCAATAATAATAAAATTTTTGATTTTTTTCATTTCTTTTGTGCATTTTTATATGCAGCCAAGTAAAATAATTTACCCTAGTTATGAAAATTAATCCTAGGTATTTCAATACTTAGCAAATAATGTTATTTGAACTATTATTTCCATAAATAAATTACACAAATATTTAAAAAATTTGTTTCTCAAAGTGTAAGTAATACACTTTTTTTCTATTATGATAATCATACCTAGGCCTTTTTATACCTAATAATAAACGTTGTTTGCAGTAGTATTTACGTAAATAGAAAAATTTACTTGTATCTACCAATAATAATAAAAGTTTTGATTTTTTTTCATTTCTTTTGTGCATTTTTATATGCAGCCAAGTAAAATAATTTACCCTAGTTATGAAAATTAATCCTAGGTATTTCAATACTTAGCAAATAATGTTATTTGAACTATTATTTCCATAAATAAATTACACAAATATTTAAAAAATTTGTTTCTCAAAGTGTAAGTAATACACTTTTTTTCTATTATGATAATCATACCTAGGCCTTTTTATACCTAATAATAAACGTTGTTTGCAGTAGTATTTACGTAAATAGAAAAATTTACTTGTATCTACCAATAATAATAAAAGTTTTGATTTTTTTTCATTTCTTTTGTGCATTTTTATATGCAGCCAAGTAAAATAATTTACCCTAGTTATGAAAATTAATCCTAGGTATTTCAATACTTAGCAAATAAAGTTATTTGAACTATTATTTCCATAAATAAATTACACAAATATTTTAAAAACATTTTTCTCAATTTTGTATATAATATAGCCAGGTATAGATAGATAATTCGGAAAAAAATTCATTATAGATGAGTGGAAGAGTCCCTAAAAGGATGTTGAGCCCTGATAACCAGCCTGCTGGACCATGTTCTGGGGAAACAACACCTCATGCCTCCAGGACAGAAACGTCTAAGAAGAGGGCTGCTCCGGTGAAAAAAAGAATCTTCTCTGAGGATGAATTATGGGAAATGCTCCAAAACTCTGACATTGAGGAGGACATGGATGAAGCAGATTCATCTTCAGAGGAGGAAGAGGAGGACGAAACCTCAAGTGGAGGAATTATTGTTGTACCAGAGGCACCATCTTCACCTAGATCGCCTAGTCCAGGTCCTCCATCTCCAATGGCAAGACAATTGTCCAGCCCCTCTGTCAGCCCCATACCGACTCTGCCCCAGACTCAGCCCACTTGGAATTCTTCTCCTCCCAACGTCCCTACAATTAATTTTTCTGGAAATACCGGTTTGCGACAACTACCTGATTTCCACGAACCAATTGATTATTTTTTTCATATTTTCTGTGACAACATGTTTGATTTGATAATTACTGAAACAAATCGCCAGGGCCAACTTTTGATGAGCCAGACCACAAAGCCCAAGTCACGATTTCAGGGATGGAAGGACATTTCAAGAAGTGACTTTGAAATATTTTTGGGCCTTACATTTTTGACTGGCCAAATCCAGGCTCCCAGTTTAGCCCATTATTGGCAAATTAATAACTTATATAATTTTCCAATATTTAGAAATGCTATGCCTAGAGATAGGTATATGATAATTTTGAGGGCTTTGCACTTTTCGAAAAATCCCCAAGTTGGCGACCCTACTCCGTCCGACCCGATGTATAAAATTTCTCCTCTTTTCGATGTTTTTCATAAAAGGATGAAGGAAATTTATTATCCTACCAAGGAACTAAGCCTGGATGAGTCCATGTTGTTATGGCGTGGCAGATTGTATTTTCGCCAATACATCCACAACAAGAGACATAAATTTGGCATTAAATTTTATACATTGAACCAACCAAATGGGCTTATTTTGAAAATGAAGCTCTATTGTGGAGCAAAAGACCCCTTGGTTGGAGGAACTGGCCATGTTGACAAAGTGGTCAAATATTTGCTGGATGACTTTTACGGAGTAGGTCATTCGGTATACATGGACAATTTTTATTCATCTGTTGGCTTGTCAGAGTTTCTTTTAGAAAAAGATACCTATTCTACGGGGACTCTGCGGGCCAACAGAAAAGGAAACCCTTCAGAAGTGGTAAATAAGAAAGTGGCTAAAGGCACCGTGACAGCTGCTTATTCTACGACTGGGGTGTGCGTCCTAAAGTGGCATGACAAACGGGACGTTGTTGCTTTATCGTCTGAGTTTGGTGCTACTATGATTGAGCACAAGGCACGTAGCGGAAAAATGTCCCTAAAGCCAGAGGCAATTTTAAAATATAATGAGTCTATGGGGGGTGTAGATCGCTCAGATCAACTTATGAGTTATTACCCCTGTGAAAGAAAAACTATCCGGTGGTATGCGAAGGTAGCTATCCACTTATTCCATGTCACCGTAACGAACGCATACCTTCTTCACAAACAGCAACCGGGGAGTACAAAGATGACTCTATTAGATTTTAGAGATAGTGTCATAAGGTCTCTAATATATAGAAACCATACCCCATTAGCTACACCGCCACCTCAGCCGAGAGCAGCAATTCATGTCCCTGTGCAAGTGGAAAGAAACAAACAAAATCGCCTTATAAGAAAAAGGTGTGCGCTTTGTGCGAAAAGTAAGAAGAGGGTGGAGACTACTTATTATTGCAACCAGTGCAAAGACAATCCGGGGTTGTGTTTACAACCATGTTTTCAAAAATATCATGGGTACTAAGGTATTTTGTATGAAGTTTTAGTTTAGTTAGTTATTTTGTTTAGGTTTGAATTTAGTTTTTATTAAAATTTGTATAATTATTATGTATTAGTTGTATGTATAACGTTATTTATATATTTTTTAAAATGAATACACATGTTGTTAGGTATGCTTAGTTTTTACATGTAATTCAATTTTTTCCAAAATTCATAGCTTGTCTTATCTTACTCTCACTCAAAAATGTATATAAAATAGAAAACATGATTTCATTTTAAATTTGGTGTTTTTAAATTTCGTGGGGACTAAGGTATTTTGTAGGCAGTTTTAGTTTAATCAGTGATTTTGTTTAGGTTGATTTGAATTTTTATTAACATTTGTATAATTATTATGTATTTACGTCGTAATTCACCGTTTGGAAATTTAAACACATGAATCTGATTAGAATAAAAATTGGATATTTATAAAACAATTGCAGACCCCGGATAATCGGGAGTTTACTGTATTAATTTTATGTATAACATTATTTATGTATTTTTTAAAATGAATACACATGTTGTTAGGTATGTTTTAGGTTTTATTTATGTATAGTTAATTAGTTTTTACGTGTAATTCAATGTTTTCTAAAATTCTTAGTTTTTAATATGTTTTTTCATACAAAAATTAATATAAAATAGACAAAATAATTTCATTTTAAATTTGGTGTTGTTATTTGTAAAATATCCTCATTTTTATGGAATGTTGTTAGGATTGCGGTAGGTAGGAAAAAATGTAGAGAGTGAGAGGCGAACGAACTTTACAATAAGCTATTCAATACAATAGAACAGTGAAAGTACGAGACCCCTGCCAGGTAGAATTTTCCCTGGTCTAAAGCACGTAAATGTCAGGTAGAATTTATCCCCGGGAATGAGTTATCAGCAAATCAAGTCGTTAACACAAAAAAAATAGTATGTCGACAATGTGTCGACATCCGCTCCACATAATGAAATGCTTCTGCCAGGCGGCTGTCGACAACGTGTCGCACACGGGTTTTTTAAAAGAAAAACGGTAAAAAAATCAGTAGAAATGTAAAAATATTTGAAAGACGCTTAAAAAGAATATATTAAGAGAAAAAAAAAAATTCAGCACAGGCGAACACCAAGGTCAGCCCTGTAGACGCATTGAAAGTCCCAGAAGGCGAAGCAATGTAAAGTAAATACTGCCTTTTGATTGGTCGTGTAGCTCCTCCCACTCCACCAACAACTAAAATCTAAATCTTTAACTTTTGGTTGTAATTTTAAACAAAATTACCATTTACCTACACGACAAATCAAAAGGCAGTATTTGCCTTACGTTGCTTCACAGTCTGGGATTAATTAATATGCATATAGTTCTACATACAACTATTTTAGCTCAAAATAAAGTGATAACATATGATTTCATACAACAGCTGATATCATGTTATAGGTTATGTTGTAGAACAGCTGTTTTTGCCAAGTAGGTTATATAAATTTATTGGGTATTTTTAAGTTAGTATGCTATTACTCAATATTTGTTTGTCAGTTAAAAAATATGTTCATTTATATTTCAATAAACCCTGCTACAGTTAACTCAATATGATAATGACAATGAGTTATATATTTGTATTCCAATTAGTAAAATGAAAACGTTCATAGGCGCGTCTGTAAAAATTTACTAAGAACCATTTCAAATGAATTCGCTAGATAAAAGTTTATTCGGTATTTTTTAACCTCTAATAAGGGATTTTTATTTAAAACATTCTTTACTTATTAACTAAGTTATATTAAAGCAGCTATTACCTAATTTCTTCAAATGATGTAATTAGCTTCTCGGCCAGTCTCACAGATTCTCATGTAGTATTATTTTTTTTATTAAACAATTATTGTTTGTAAACATTTATTAAACGAGAATAATTTAACAATTATACATTAACTTTTTCATAACTACTCTTGGCAATGTGGATTCTATTTGCTTTCAGAATAAGTTAAAGATAAAAAGTTTAAATTATCTAATTTCGCATTGTTATTCTAACGGGATGAATCATCCACAAGTTCTAAAACAAGGGAAAACAAATTTAATTAATTTCCCTCGAGGCAAAAAAAAGTCCCGGTATTGTAATGCAGATATAATTTATTAATGTAATTATAAAGTTTTGAGCAAAAACTTATGAGACCATTTTTATTTGCCCACTGTGATGCAACGACTAAATTATTCAACGCATTTTGATGGATCTTGTCGGATATTTAATTGCTCCGTTTAATAAATATTGTGACAGGTCCTCCATCATTAATCATAGCGTAGGTATATTTATTGTATGGTGGGAATTGAAACCTATATTCTTTGTGCATTACTTGACTAATAATTAAAATTAAAGTACGCCATCGTAATTAAATTGAGTGTGTGTGTGTGTGTGTGTGTGTGTGTGTGTGTTTGTGTGTGTTTATGTTGGTGTTTGTGTTTGGTTGAAATTTTTAAATGAACGCTAAAGAAAATCCACCTACAAGAAAATGCCCTACATACAAAGTATTTCCAATTTCCTATCTCTGAAGCTAGCTTTTCTGCCAGACATAATTGATTCTTATTGGACTCTATTTACTTTTTCAGAGCCAAGGACTTGCATATCGACGGAATTTAAATGCGGTAACAACCGCTGCATTCCTCAGCATTGGCAGTGCGACAATGAGAAGGACTGTGCGGACGGCAGCGACGAAGATCCAAACACCTGCCGTAAGTTGGACAACTAAATAAAATCTATTTAGTAAAAACATATACTTCTTTAATATACGAGTGTTATAGAAAATAATTTGTTAAAATCAAAGTGAAATTAACCTTCAAAAATTTAATTTATAATATAAATTATTTAGTAACGAATAATTTATTTTTTCAATGACGAAGTCATCATCATCGTTGAGTATAACTACCAAAATGTTATACTTTACCTCTTAATTATAGTTATAGTTGGGAATTAGTTTACTTACTGTTACTCGTGTGATAAAATAAATTATTTAATTTGAACTAGAGGTTTTTAAAACTCATTTAAATTTTAAATTATTTATTAGTTTTGCTTACTAACTAAGCTAGAATTTTATTATTATAAATTTAGTTTTATACAATTATTTGTATATAAATGCTTTATATCTGAATTTTAAACTATAAATGTGTTTACCTAGGTATGAAATGAAATTAATCCTTGTAAATATTTGTATTTTTAAAAGTGTTTAAGTGAAATTGATGTTATTTTGTACCAAATTGTGGTTCGGGAAGACTCACTGAACCATTTTATATGAAGCATTTTTTTAGTTACTCCTGTGGTTAAAGTGAGAAGCTCCTTCGAAGCTCAAACTGCAGACGTCAAGATGCTTCGAATTTTCTGTGTTATGAAATAATTTGATTTTGAACGCGGATACTATAAAGTGATTGCGGTCTTTGAAGATGTGGTGTCATGTTCCTTGATGCTCAGGATATCATGGGTGAATAGTATGAAGGTGATGGACAGGTTGGAAAACGACCGTGAATTTTAAAGTTGTAAAAACTTAGAAAATTGCAATTACCGTGAGAAAAGATGAATTTGAAACCTTCCAGGTAATAACTCAAGGCTAAACTTAGAGCCGGAAGGAGATCTTGGTTGATGGATCTAAAGCTCGGTCCAGAAGGATATGGTCTTTATGATCACTGACCCTCTGAAGGAGACGTTGTGGTCACAAGAAGGGGACTCAGACACTAGAATCTCTTACTTTTCTCTGTTTACATTTCATTGTTTACACATAAATATATGTTTTTGAAATATCAAGTTAAAATAAAATTTTTATAATCCCCTATTTAAATACAAGGTTTGGACAAATACAGAAGGCTAATTTCACTTTCCAAAGAAACCTTGCTTTATTTATTGAAAACAATTTGTTTCTTGTCAGTAGATAAAATATAAAATAGGTTTTCAGATTCCAAGTTCGGTAAAAAATCTTATTTACCCTCGGCTGAATTGAACGGTCGCATAACCTTGATCTAAATTGCTTCACTTGGATCGGACGGAGACGAAATTATTCGTAGCAGATTGCCCCTTACCAATTAGAGTTTTCAATTAGGATGTGATTGGACTTGAGGTGATTTGCAAAGCGATGGGAAATTAATATTTGCTTTATACCTCAAGCTAAATCACCACCGCACACAGTGCACGGTGCACAGATACATAATGTTGAATTCTCGTTACTGGACTCGTGGTCAGGAATGTCATCGGCATTCAGGTATCCGTAAAAACTTGCTTGGAAACTATTTTGCCCTTTTACCGATTATTACAATAAATTATTTAAGTTACAATGATTTTTTTAATTTGAAAAACAAGTACGTTTAAGATGTAGTAGTAAGATAAGCTTAACATTCCAAAATTGGAGCCTAAAATGACTATACTATTTCATGTAATTGTTAAACAAAACAAGACATATAAACAAAAGTTGTTTAAACTCAATCCTACTTAGGTCAACAGAGAAATATTTTTTTAGTTAATATTTTATTAAATAATTACACTGAATATAAATGAAGTAGCATTAGGGGTCGACCAATACGTAAAATCAGCTGTTTTATGAATCATAATACGCTGATCATATTAAATCATGATATGGCTTATCCCTTATTTTAAGCCAAATGGGACGAAATAACTATAACGCATACCTTGCCCCTTTTGTGAAAAGTTTTTCTTCCATATAAAACTAAAATTAACTCATTAAATTTTATTATTCAATTAATATTTGATAAAATTGTATTTACATAAATTGGCATCCACTACAAGTTTAAAATAATATATTTGAACTTGAGTGGATAAAAAAAAGTATTTTATTAATAATTGAAAATTTTTGAACAATACATTTGTATGTATATATATATATATATATATATATATATATATATATATATATATATATATATATATACACACACGTATAAAGAGAGTTTGAACTAATAGGAGTTGAAAAGGAGTACAAAAAGAACTGTCTTTAGAAATACACATATGAATTAAATTATTACTTTAAATCATAAAATGAAAATACACAAACAAAATAACAGGTATCAGATAAATTGACAGATAAGGGTGGAAAAGCACATGATTTGTTGTGGTGACGTCATTGTATAAGGAGAATCATTATATTTAAATAGAATCAGAAGAATATCAATGATCTTATTAAAAAGATGCCTTATTAATATCCTTATCGATAATATTGTCAGCTTTAACAATAATAATAATAAATAAACTTTAATAATATGTCAACTTTAATCACTCTTATACATATATACGTATTAAAATAGATGAATCTCTACAGCTATTAAGAAAATACACACATTTTCAAGTTCCGTCTACTTTTCAGGAAGAGTTTCTTGTAATGATAATGACTCCTTTTATACACAACATTGCTCAGGAGTTACAAAGTGGAGCTGCCTTAATAGGTCATACTGTGTTCAAGGAAGATAATGTAACCAGCACTACGCTTACCCGTCCATTATTACTCTAGGTTTAACCCTAGATGCTTACTGTCGGAGGCTGAGTCCACCTAGAAGCTGAAAAAGTACATACAATTCTTTGGCGTCACCGAGAATCGAACCCAGAGCTTTAAGATTATCCACTATACCACTTAGCACCTATTAAAATAAAATATTCTAAACATGAGATATTATTCTTATTTAGGGTAATCTTATTATTATTTTTTGGAGGAGTAATTTTATTAAAGTATTTCAAATGTTATAGAAAAAAGGTTTTATTAAAATTTGTTTAAATTTAATAAATTTATTTATTTTATAATTATTATATTAACACGATTGTTATATTTATGAGAAATATTGTACAGCTTAGACATTGTCATTAAGATACTAGTTTTTGTAGAATTTACTGCCTGTAAGGATGACGAATTCCAGTGTGACCAAAGAAATTGCATCAAGAGGTCTTGGGTATGCGATGGTGCTCCCGACTGCCCTAATGAATCAGACGAGAAAGTTTGCGGGAGTAAGTAATCATGTATCTTGTCAGCGGTTTGTCATTTGGCGTCTCATAAAGGGAGCGTTTTCCTCAGCGTATGCTAAAGCTGTGTAGTCTTACTTAGAATGTAGAAGCAGTTGGAATAACCTAGTCGGCGTCTAACTAACAGGGTATCTAGTCAAATATTAGTGTCTGACCAAACTAATCTCCCTGACATAACAAACTTCATCTGGTCATTTATTTTAAGGATATTTTACTACATAAAACTTTCACTCAAATTAATAAGTTCTTAAAGTTGTATTAAAATAATATTGCAATGAGGTTTCGCTCCCTTACACTCAAGATACGCCAAATAGCAACCCCTTGTGTAGTACGGGTGGTAAAAAGTGTTGGTTGTCTTGTTTTAGAACAAAGGGTGTGCGGGCCAGAGGAATTTACATGTCGGGGGAAGATTGGTGAATGTGTCCCTCTCACTTGGATGTGCGACGATAACCCCGACTGCTCTGATGGGTCTGATGAGAAAGCTTGCAGTAAGATCATCGCTTACTAACCTTCTAACACTCACTAACCACACTTCACACAATAGGTCTTCTGGGCATCTGAAGTCTGTCTGGGAAATCCAAATGTTTACCTCAGTATACAATGACAGAAAGACAGTGTCGTGGCACTGGACGGCGACAGTGACCAAGTTTACCCAGCACGCGATACGAGACCTGCAACGATCTCTAGTTATTTAATTACTGCACAACTATACACGAAGTAGTCTTTAATTCTTACCGTTCGCTAGACTCGAGTCAGTCGTTCATCGTAATTTTGAAGTAAAGTACAATTGATAATCTATCAACTGTCAAAACAATAAATAATTGGTACTCAAGATTTGAAAAATCTTTTATACCAATTACGTACAGTCTAGGCGTAGACTCGACCTTCATGATAGTTTAGAAATTCTAAAACAACTTGTCTGTTCAATATGTGTACCCTATTTTAAAAAAATTTTTGACCGTTAGTTCTTTGTATTCGTTTGAATACAAGTGCAGTAGAAGAAACAGTGCAGTAGAAATATTATGTGAAAAATCATTAGATTGTATGAGAGTTGGATAGAGCCTCTAGCGCGTGCGCAGGTAAATGACAACCCCAGTAAGCAGCCAGACTAGTATCGCATTGTAGAAACGGCTCCCCGCTCAAAACCGAATCCCCCTTCCAGTCACTTACAATTTTGAAGCATATCTGTGGTACAAATTAACATTCTCTCATAACAGTAGTAATCTGTCATTGTTTACTGAGTAAATTTTCTTGGAAATTCTAGAGAGACTTTTGGTATACCTGGTATCTAAATTCTTAAAATAAAGTGCTTTATTTTAGATACATTTATACATAAATAACCATAATTAATATAATTAAATTTATACATAATTTATATACATATATTTGTAGTACCTTATACGCTTTGTTCTAAATATACATATAATAATAATCATATTATTCTTAATAAATTATAAATAAATTATATTTTTGAGGCAAATATTATAAATTGACAAAAATAGAGGCGTTATATTTTAATTTATTTTTTTAAAATTAACTTACTTTATTCCAGCATACCAATTATTGAAACATTTAACTAATGCAAAGGTTTTTAAAAAATAAAAACATTATCGTCTGGTGCTATTGAAAACGTTTTGTCTCACAAATTTGTCCATAAATTCACTTAAATTATAAGTTCGTTAATTAGTTTTATACAAACGTCAAAGTTTTGCTTAACGTCGTGGACAATAAAATCAACGAAAATTAAACAATTAAAAACTTTTCTTAAAAGTGATGTGAGAAATTTTTTAAAATAAATTTATGAATTTTATAAAAACATTCTTATTACTAAAGCGTGTTTGCAACTTATTTATTTATTTTCTTGAATGCCCTTCATAAATAACACTATAGTAAGTTTGCTGAGTACAGAACCGTTTCACTTTCTTAGCAAAGTCATGTTTGTATTTCACGCGTTTTTGCATGTCCTCTTTTAGAAGTACGTGAGTACTGGTTGTCCAGGTGTCGCTCCGCCCTCCTGTAGTCCCGCCCCTCACAATAGCTACAATGGCTCCGCCTTCTTTCAATTTAGCAATCCTGTTTATTTTATTTTTATTATATTTAAATCTCTAAACTTTACATATATTTGATTTTGAAGTAATTGAATTATTACAATATTTTTTTAATTCGGTTTCTTTTATTTGTATTTTTATTTAGATTAATGTCTTTTCTAGTAAAATATGTTTTCAAGCCTTTTCTTAAACTATAAAACTTTTTCTACGGTTGAAAGTCTTACATTCTTATTCTTGAACAGATCACTTTGCAAGGATAGAACAAACATTTGTATTTCACGCGTTTTGCATGTCCTCTTTTAGAAGTACGTGAGTACTGGTTGTCCAGGTGTCGCTCCGCCCTCCTGTAGTCCCGCCCCTCACAATAGCTACAATGGCTCCGCCTTCTTTCAATTTAGCAATCCTGTTTATTTTATTTTTATTATATTTAAATCTCTAAACTTTACATATATTTGATTTTGAAGTAATTGAATTATTACAATATTTTTTTAATTCGGTTTCTTTTATTTGTATTTTTATTTAGATTAATGTCTTTTCTAGTAAAATATGTTTTCAAGCCTTTTCTTAAACTATAAAACTTTTTCTACGGTTGAAAGTCTTACATTCTTATTCTTGAACAGATCACTTTGCAAGGATAGAACAAACATTTGTATTTCACGCGTTTTGCATGTCCTCTTTTAGAAGTACGTGAGTACTGGTTGTCCAGGTGTCGCTCCGCCCTCCTGTAGTCCCGCCCCTCACAATAGCTACAATGGCTCCGCCTTCTTTCAATTTAGCAATCCTGTTTATTTTATTTTTATTATATTTAAATCTCTAAACTTTACATATATTTGATTTTGAAGTAATTAAATTATTACAATATTTTTTTAATTCGTTTTTTTTATTTGCATTTTTATTTAGATTAATGTGTTTTCTAGTAAAATATGTGTTCAAGCCTTTTCTAAAACAATAAAACTTCTACGGTTGAAAGTCTTACATTCTTCTTCTTGAACAGATCACTTTGCAAGGATAGAACAAACATTGCTGTACTTTGTACTTTCGCAGAAACATGAAATCCCCATTATTATTATTTTATTTTTTGAAATTATTCATTACCGATATTTATAATTAATTCTTTTGCATACCCAAACATATGAAACATTTTTCCATATTGGATATGAGAAATATTCTCTGAAATATCGAAATTTAAATTTTAATAATCTTTCATTGAAGCACCTGTATACCGTTTTATACTAAGAGTACTAAAGTAATACTTTCGTATATTCATATGACATAATATGACACAGAAAATATTCCACAATTTATTTAATTCATAAGGCTTTAAATATTAAATGCAACTTACAACTAATAACACTAAAATTTTATTTAATTATATTAAATTAAGTATTTTATTATAACCAGTATATGTAATATCTGAATAAAATATTTTTCATTTACAACTAACAGTAAAATTTAGTGATAGTATTAAAATATTAATTGCACGTTTTCGACTGAATAGAATTTAAGTACTATGCATGAATATATTTGGGAAAATAAACTGATTTATTTTGATAAGTTAACATTAGGGACTAAACAAATTAATTACGTTAATTATTTTTTTTATATAGGCTTAGGCTAGTGACATATCACAGTCAATTTTGCTTATTTAAACACTCAACGTTTCGAACTTCTTTCAGAAATTATTTTTCAAAAGCTCTGTTTTAATTAAACAAATATACAACATAACTTACGATCTATAAATACATAACATTATATAAAGCAATAAAAATCAACAAATTATAAAACTCTTAATAAATATCCATTTACAAGTCAATATTTTTTCTATCACAATGAAACAGACAAATCACAGATACATACAAAAACACATCTACTTGTAAATACAATATTGACTTGTAAATGGATATTCATTAAGAGTGTTATAATTTGTTGATTGTAATATGTTTTATATAATGTTATGTATTTTATAAATCGTAAGTTAAGTTATATATTTGTTTAATTAAAACTGAGCTCTTGAAAAGGAATTTCGGAAAGAAATTCAAAACGTTGAGTTTTTAAAAAAGCAAAGTTGTATGTGATCTGTCATTAGCCTATATAAAAAAATTAATAGTTATTAACAGACATTGAATAAAAATACGTTAATTAATATTAGTAGCTCTAATACACACACATACACACACACACACACACACACACACACACACACACACACACACACACACACACACACACACACACACACACACACACACACACACACACACACACACACATATATATATATATATATATAGGCTATATTTAGAAATACATTTACTGTTTAGTTTAACACATTTACGATAATTATACAGCCTAATATATATGACATTGCAATTTACAGCTGTATTTTAAACAAACCCTACTTAGCTGATGCGTTTCAGAAATTCTTCATGTTCTAAAACTACTTTCTATTGTACTGAAGCAGGAAGTGTGACATTTGTCTTCCTGTATACATTAAAATTCGAAGTCACGTCACA
>JBAIZL010000001.1:224838007-224895507 GCA_036971475.1 Prosapia bicincta | reverse complement strand
GTCTCAGTAAGTTTTAACAAATTTACTAAATTTAAAGTTCTGATAGTCAAAAAATATTGTTTAAGTGATTAATAGTATTATAATTATTTGTAATAAAAATTTTGTACTTCTAATGAGACTGAAAATAAAATAGTTTAGCATCATATTTTTCATTCATCTTATATTTCTCTATAGAAAATATTTTGTGTTTATATTCCCTCAAAACACTAACAAAAATCTCGTCGTACGCTCGAAAACGTTTTCATTAAAAATTATGCCAAATTAAAAAAGCGTACTCAAATTATAAGTTGGCCATGGCATTAATAGTGTAATAATAAATTAAACATTTCGCAAAACATAACGGACAAAAGATTTTTTTAAGTTTAATTTTTTTAAACTTTTAATAATTTTTGCAAATATATATTGCTTTTGCAGTAGTAATTTGCAGTAGTATTTGGCTTAGGAACAAATAAATATATTGATTAATATCAGAAAAAATTCTTCTTTTGACTTAGGTGCATGTATTTAAGTTATATCAAAATAACAACCCCTGTATTTCAGAACTGTGAAGACGCCCCTCCTCCGAAGTCGGTGTGCATGTCTCGAGAATTCCAGTGCCCAGACAGGATAACCTGCGTTCACCAGTCGTGGCTGTGCGACGGCGACAATGACTGTCCTGACGGGGCCGATGAGAAGCTGGTCGAGTGCATGAATAAAACATGTCGTCCGGACCAGTTTCAGTGTCGAAACAAAGTGTGTATTTCTGGAAGTCTTTATTGCGATGGGCACGTGGATTGTCCAGCAGACAATAGCGACGAGGAAAACTGTCGTAAGTATGAGACGTTTATCTAAGTTATTCTGTGTGGTTATAATTTATTATCTAAAGAGAAATATTAAAAAGGGTTGAGCCATAGACACTGTGAGACTATAGAAGTTTAAAAAAGTGTATAGGAATTGAAATATTTTACGATTTTTTAATTTCAAATTCTAAAGCATTTTACAATAAACAATTCACTAAAACGCTTGTAATATTTTACAAACTTGCCTCATCTGCCGTCCTCAACAAATATAAGTAAATGGTACTATAGGCAAGTTTGTTAAATATTTACAGATGTTTTAGTAAGAACTAGTAGCTCACATGAAGATGGAATCAACAAGTATGAATAAATAATTGTCAAATTAACAAAAACAATAATTTATCCTAATTTGTTAAGATAAATCTATTTTACCAAAGCCAAGACTTTTGTAATAAATACAACTGTTTTTAAGTTGATTTTTCTTTAACAACTTTAAGGAGCACAGTCGCTTTTATATAATACATGAACGAAGAAATTCTCATGGTTTTCTCTCTCATAGGCCATGCAGATATTATGGACCTCCTAGAAGCTTCTATGTTTTGTAGTCCGATTGTTCAAAATTTGAAAAATATATTGGCTTTTCTCATTGGTTTGAACTTGTGTTTTTATTATTTTATCTGTGAATTTGCGTTTATATAATTCCAGGTTTGTCCATATATTCATTTTTATTACCTTCATTGTGTTTAATTTCCACTTTCAGTTATTACCTGAAATTCATTGGGAAAATATGTTTAATTAAAAATGAACTTATGAGAAAATCTGGAAATGTAAAACACAAGTTTATATTTCTAAAATCATGGACAGTCCGTCTAGAATACACACAATTCCACCTGACTGAAGAAGAATGTGGCAGTATTTCAAAAGTTAAGAGTACAGTGACGCTTGTCTTGAAAATGTTTGCAAAAACAGTAGACAAAAGCATTTCACTAAATGTGATTCCTCAGTGTATTCTTAGGAAAGGTCTTGAATATCTTGTTATATAAGATATATATCTTCAAAATCTGACATATTCATTTAATTGTGGTGAAAATACAAATTAAATTTTTCATCAAATACTTGATAGGTAATTATAATATTAGTTTTCAATTACTTCTTAAAGATGAAAAATGTATTTTATTTAGTTTAAAACTGTTTGCCAATTTAACAAGCTTTAAACTAAATGAAATATATTATTCTTGTTTATGAAGTGAGTTTATTATTATATATAATATGATAAAGGCATATATGTGTTTACTTTTAGGTATTGACTACTAATGTTTGCCACTTAACATATAAACGCTTTGTTACCCATGTATATATTATGGTACTTTACTTAATCTCTGTTAGTTAGTTACATGGAGGCATATTTTACTGTCAAGGAACTAAATTTCTTGATCATGCATCACTGAAATAGTGTAGAATTGTACTCACATAAGGAAAAAACAAAATTGGAATTATAATTTGTGTATGTTAAAGTTACATTAGATACTAGCAGAGTACCCGTCCATCATACGGGGCTGACGAATATTTGTATTGATTTAATTTGTGTTTGGATTGAATTTAATTTACTGAAATAAAACAGCAATAAATATATCAAACTACAGTTTATAAACCTACCGTTAAGGGAGTTTCCAAGACCAGTAGGGCGGTGCCCTGAAGGAATTGCTAAATAAAAATAGGCCTATGTGTTAACCAGTAACCCTAAGATTGTCTATGTAAAATTTTAGCTAAATGGGTAAAGTAATTTTTACATGATTGAGGAACACGCAAACACAGACACCATTAGATTTATATATATATTGGTATAGATGGCTCCTGTGCCCTAACCTCTTCGTTTACATTAAATAAATAATTTTAATTTACATTGATTTTCAAAACAAATAAATGTTAACAATTTTTTATTTAATTGTTCAGCTTTACAATTTCAAATGAAGAATTTTTTCACAAATATATCATTTATTAGTCGAGAAATACAAAAATTTACTTATTGTAATATCTGCAGCTTGCATTAGCTTAATGGTTACATACCTCTTTACCCTGCTCGAGAGAAGGTATACTTCAAGTAAGTGGCCTCATTATACGTTTTCTTCTATTCTCCTTACAAGGAGATCATTATGCCTCTCCTTAGCCATCCCCTTAATTCACTTTTCCTACTTAATCATCTTTCTTAGGGAGATACAGGTAAACATATCCACAAGCTTATGTCGTGATTAAAAAATATATAACTGAAGGGTTACTTTAAAATCACGAGAAAATCAAGAAGCTCATCCAGTTATTAGTGATACTGAGATCTTTCTATAGAATGAGTTACATTTCATGATAGTTCATCAATAAAAATAAGTCTAAAACTTAAATATAGGAAAAGTAATACACCAGTTTAAGAATAATATGAATTTTATGTTACAGCAAAACCCGAATTGGTGTGCAATAGTTTAACAGAATTTGATTGTGGCGGAGGAAACTGCATTTCACAGAGCCTTGTTTGTAATGGTAAACCAGATTGTCCAGAAGGAGAAGATGAACCCGTTAGCAAGTGCCATGTTAATGAGTGTTTTGTCAATAACGGCAATTGTTCTCATGTTTGTGTTGATACACTTGTTAGTTACCACTGCGATTGCCGACCAGGTTATAAACTTATAGATGACAGGACCTGTGATGGTAAGTAGCTTAAGATAAACTGTTAGAAATCCATTGCAGATTGCTTCTGATTAATCTTAGCTGATAATGTCTGATAGCATTTAATAGAATATTTTAAAATGTATATTATGAATGGTATAAAAGTAGAAATGTGAAATGAAAATTATCTTAGGATAAAGCTGTGCTGTATGTAGATTGTTGACATGTGTGAAAATAGGGTGTTTATTTTCATAAATTTACATATGAGGACAGCTATTTTAAGATATGTGTCCGTCCGTTTTTATTCCAACTCAGTGCAAATAGTAATCCATTACCTACTAGCCACATCCTGAGTTGGAAATGGGTCACGTCTTCTGAAATGACTGTGTCTAAGAATTCCTTCATAATAATGCAAAAATATTTCCCTCTGATCCAAACACACTATTCCTCTTAACGCTTATTTTATTGTACCATTTACTGTAAATTCCAGGGTATATTGGCAATTTGTGTGTTACACAATTACTGATGTTAATTTGATCGTTTCTACCATTTTTTTTTTTTTTTTGAATAGGGATTTAATTTAATCTATTTTAACTTGTGTAAATTTTAATTAAAACAAACAAATAAATAGGCTATGACTCACAATTATAAAAACTTTATTAACAGACGTGTTTCAATGGCAATGTGTCATCATCATTGGTGATGCTACACAATTGAAACTATTGAAAAAACCAAACATAACCTATTATTTAGTTTTTCAATTAAGTTTCAATCGTATAGCATCACTGAGGATGATGGAATATTGTCATTCAAACACGTCTGATAATAAAGTTTTAGTAATTGTGTCGTAGCCTATTTATTCTTTTGTTTATAACCTTCACCTACAAGCCAGCTTGAATATTGTTTATAAATTTTAATTGTTCTTCTATTTTTTAAACTGTTTATGATTAATTTCATGCTAAATACATTCTGATTAGTTACTAATCATTCTATATTTACTGCAACATTTTTAATTTGCTTACCTATATCTTGTGAGCTACCAGCAGAGGGCACATTTCTATAATGCCTTTAGTGATAATTTTGTCATCAAGGAACTGATTATGTCTATAATAGATACAATATACATATACCCCACTTTATACCTATCTATTTATTAATATTATTTATGATAACCCACATTAAGATAACAATAAAACTGTAATGTTAATAAAACTATTGCTATCTCCTTATAAAAAATATAATATATATTGTTAATAAAAATAATGAGAAGAATATATATATATATATATATATATATATATATATATATATATATATATATATATATATATCGCAATATGTATTCTTGTGAATTAATAAAGAACTAAGTCAAAATACAAATACAAGAATTATAATTGAATTTACAATTCAAAGCTTTTAGCCAACGAAAAGCTTTGAATTGTAAATTCAATTATAATTCTTGTATTTGTATTTTGACTTAGTTCTTTATATATATATATCGCAATATGTATTCTTGTGTATTAAGGTTATGTATTCTTATATAGGCCTATATAGGTTTTGCAACACTGTTTTCTTGTATTCACTTATCACTTTCATTACATGTACTTAAACAAGAATCTTACTTGGTATTTAAGCAAGTTAACTTTCAAAGATTGGTAGTATCTCCATCATCGGAGATATATGAAGTTATTATTACTTGTAAATAATTTTTCCACCACAAGTACAATAATTTTACCTTATGTGAAGACGTTGTTCTTATTTATTTTCTTTTGTGTGTCAAATCGTAAACCCAACTAACAAATACCTTAATACAATAAAAAACCTAATAGGCACACACAGAAATACCCTAAACTATAACAATAAATTAAAATACCACACAAGACTTTACATATCCAAACTATGTTCACCAATATTAACAGGCGTACCTAAAATCCACAAACTCAAAACACCATTTAGACCACTAATAAATTTCAAAACAGCACCATCTTACATAATCACAAAATTACTAGACAAAATAATAAGATCTAAAATACATATCAACAACACATATAATATAAAAAATGGATATGAATTAATTAATAAAATAAAAAACATAGAAACAAGCAGCAATACAAAAATAATTAGTTATAACATAACCAACATGTACCCTAGTATCCAAATAGAAGAAACCATAGAAATAATAAAAAACAAACTAATACACAAAAACGAAAAATAAAACACAATAAATAGTATTATTACACTGATAAAACACATTGTTAACCAAAATTACTTCCAATTTAACAATAAATACTATAAACAATCAACTGGACTCCCTATAGGATCACCCATATCATCAGTCATGTCAGAAATATATTTACAACACTTTGAACAAATAATAATTAAACCTATACTAAACACACATAATATTTTACTATGGACAAGATATGTAGATGATATACTTGTAATATACCAACCTACCATTCACAACGAGCACATCATATTACTAAACAAATTAAATACATACAACAAAAACATACAATTCACCTTTGAAACAGAAACAAACAGAACAGTTAACTATCTTGACATTACATTAAATATAAACAATAATAAAATAGAAACTACAGTACACACAAAACCAACTTCCAACCACACCACAATACACTACAAATCTAACCGCCCATGGACACACAAAATTAACACCTACAGTAACATGATAAATGAAGCAATAAAATACACACAAGATAACAAACAAAAATTAAATGAAGAATTAGATGACATTACAAAAATAGCAATAGAAAATGGATACAACAAACACCTTATAAAAACACATAAAATAAATTTACAAAAAACCTAACCTCAACACAACACTACAACCTGAACACAAAAATAATAAAAATCTACCTAAAATATAAATATACAAATAACAAAATAGAAAAAATAACAAATATATACAACAAAGAATACTACACTCCAACATACAAACCTAACAACAAAATAATGAAATATCTTAATAACACAAACCACAAAACAAATACAGAAAAACATAACCTATCAGGAATTTACAAAAACATACACAACAATTTAATGAACCTACAGACAACAATGCAGACGACGTACTATTCAAAAACATTATACGCGGCTAAAGAAGAAACATGTATGACGTCAACAAATACCAACATCATGGACCAAACATCCACACCAGAAAAATAGACAAAATTAAGTCAATGATTCGACAATGGTCAAGTGACCGAAAGGTGCCTCATCACATAAGGTAAAATTATTACACTTGGTGGTGGAAAAAATTATTTACAAGTAATAATTAACTTCATAAAGTCAGTGCAATGGAAAAATAATGGACAGCGAGAAATATCACGATATATATATATATATATATATATAGAGAGAGAGAGAGAGAGAGAGAGAGAGAGAGAGAAAGAGTTATTGAGTTATAGTTAATGTATAGGGCCTATATATTTGGTTAATTGTGTGTAACAAATTTATCAGATACTAAACTCTGATGCTAAGATAAAGATTTTATGATTCAATATAAGTTTTTTCATTAAACTCCTAATATTATATTTTATCACATTTTATTTATGCGTTACATTTATTTTTCATGTTTTTTATGACTTTGTTTTTCTAAAAAGTTGATTGTTTTTTATAATTATGTATTTTAAACCGATTATATTTATGGACATCTTATATAGAAGTTTAGATTAATACTAAAAATGTTTTTTAAATGTTTCGTTGAACAATTATAAACTTACCTTGTTTTAAATTATTCTCAGCTATCTGCGTTTAGATCTTTCTACTATATTTATGTACAGCCTAAGAAGTGGACGATTTGTGTTTTAGATATCAATGAATGCGAAAACCCTGGGTCATGTTCTCAGATTTGCATAAATGAAAAAGGCACCTTTAAATGTGAATGCCAGGATGGGTATCTCCGCGATCCACATGACCTTACTAGGTGTAAAGCAACAGAAGGCCATGCCTCACTTCTGTTTGCACGCAGACATGACATTCGTAAAATATCTTTGGACCATCATGAGATGACAGCCATTGTAAATGATACAAAATCAGCCACAGCTTTGGATTTTGTATTTCGTACTGGAATGATATTTTGGAGTGATGTTTCTGAACAGAAAATTTACAAGTAAGATCAGAAATAGTTTCTTTAATTGTTTACAATGTTGAGAGGCAATGTTTAAACTGATTCCAGAGTAGATAGAAGTATTATTAGTATTAGATTTGTTCAACTATGTACATTAAAGATTTGGGAAAGAATTTCTATAACTGTTTGGGTGCAATTTTACTGTTCCACACAACATACAAAATGAAATACTTGAATTTTGTAGTCCATTACGTTTGGTGAATCTTATTAATCACTTAAACAATAGTTTATGACTATCCGAACTTTACATTCTGCAGAAGACACTGATGAAGATCGGCACATAGTGATCGAAAACGTTCTGTCTCAGTAAGTTTTAATAAATTTACTAAATTTAAAGTTCGGATAGTCAAAAACTATTGTTTAAGTGATTAAAATGAAATAAATATACAGGTTGTGCAAAAATCACTGCACACTATAGTAAACAAAAACTTAATTTATTTTTTATTACAAAAAAAACTTACAATTAATTTTTATGTTCAGAGTATTTTCTGCCTTCACTAATACATCTTTCAAGTCGCTCTCGGACACTGTTACATACTCTAGGCTTATGGCATTGAATATTTGTCTGATGGACAAATCTTCAATTACCTCGTTTATGTAGTATTTCATTTCATCGATGGTCTGAGAAGATTTTGTACCAGTGATACCAGACTATGCCATAACGTATGTAACAGTGTTCAAGAAAAACTTGAAAGTTGTAATTAAAAATAATTTCAGTCTTTGTATATTGTAGTGTGCATTGACT
Organism: Prosapia bicincta; assembly: GCA_036971475.1. Classification (NCBI taxonomy): domain Eukaryota; kingdom Metazoa; phylum Arthropoda; class Insecta; order Hemiptera; family Cercopidae; genus Prosapia; species Prosapia bicincta. Next base: position 224,887,178 of record JBAIZL010000001.1, on the reverse strand, counting down.
TTTGCTCCACTCTGTATGTAAATAATATGTTCTTGGTTTCTGAAAATAATGTTATTTAAAAAACATGTCTGTAGTGCTCATGATTACAATATTTCGGTTCTTATCCCTTATTGAGTTTATTGGAATTTTTATTTTTTTTTTTTTTTTGGTTTATTGTCAGTCATTCTTTTTTATTCAATGTAATACACTTTGCAATATATAGAACTTCTATATAAATATGAGGGCAATACTTAAAATTCCTTAGACATAGCAAGGGACTTATCTGGCCTATGAATAGTTGCCTATTTGAAATTTAAAGTGGGGGGGATTTGCTGAGTCTCTGTTGAACCTGCTGTTGTATGTAACAGTCTTGTTCACAATTGTACATAGGTGCAAGAGAGGGGTAGACAGAGAGTGGCCTGGCCTTCTCCCTTTACTAGTCAGCGAACTCTCCTCCAAGGTCTCTTTCTATGTTTTATGAGTTATACTATTTTTAGCACTATAAGAAACAAGCACTTTAATGACCATATACATGATACGCAATTTAAATACCTAAACATTTGATAAAGTAACTAAAATTCCTACAAAAATGAACAACTGATTTCTTTTGTTACTTTGAAACATTAGTACATATGTGTCAATCAGCTGTTTCAATATTACTGATCCATAATGGCATTTTCTATCTACACTGTTACTGTATACAGGTGCTGCTACATTCATATGCTCAAAACTGACTGATCATCTGCTACATGACAGTCAAATATTTGGCCTAATAAGCCAAAAATGTTAAACATATACTTTCTAGTTCTGTGCTCCTGAACGGGATTGTTTAAATCACATAAATCTGGTTCTGCAGCTGCTGATCAGGATTGTTTATTCATTGATTTCTAAGGTTTTCTGGTTCCATCTATGCTGAATGAATTGTTTATTCATTAAATTCACATAAACCAAGGCTCAGCCGCTGCTGATTAGAATTGTTTATTCATTGATTTCTAAGGTTTTCTGTTCCCACCTTTGCTGAATGAATTGTTTATTAATTAAATTCACATAAACCCAGGCTCAGCCGCTGCTGAACAGGATTGTTTATTCATTGATTTCTAAGGTTTTCTGTTCCGACTTTTGCTGAATGAATTGTTTATGCATTAAATTCACATAAACCCAGGCTCAGCAGCTGTTGATTAGGATTGTTTATTCATTGAGCTCACATGCTCTGGTTATATCACTTTATCAGGATTGTTTATTCATTGATTTCTAAGGTTTTCTGTTCCCACCTTTGCTGAATGAATTGTTTATGCATTAAATTCACATAAACCCAGGCTCAGCAGCTGTTGATTAGGATTGTTTATTCATTGAGCTCACAAGATCTGGTTCTACCACTTCTGATGTATTTCAGTTTTAGTCTTAGGTTATAAACACCGGGTGTATAACTTAATATAACATCAGGTTTATAACCTAATTGTTAAAACACATTTGTATTTTAAGTAATATTACAGCGATCTGTAGTTTTTTTAAAAAACTTCACATAAAAGTTACAAGTCATCCTTGAAGAAAACGTAATATTTTGGCTTTATATTCGCTAAAACTATTTCAATATTCACACAAAATGTAATGTGTTATCTCATGGGAAGCCACATAAAATATGATCATATAAACCAACGCTTCCAGTATTTCTAAGCTTGTTTTATGATATTTTTATGCTTTTCCTGGTTTATGGCTCGATATACAGACACAATACCTTGAGTGTTATACACTATGGGCGTAAGATAGTATTGTTTCAGAAAATAAAACCTAATTTTATTATACAAAAGTGTCAATAACTATTTCTTTATTTAATTCATAAAACACAGTGTTCAAAATTTATTAAAATTGACAAGGCCATTATATATTTTTATGAATGATACTACAGAAGTAGATTAGCCTAAATAATTTAAACTATATTATGTTGGGTTTTAAATTGAAAGTAGAGACAAAAAAGTGTACATTATACATTGCTACTAAAAGTTGGAAATTTTAACAAATATTTATGGTTGCTTGTTGTAATCATCTTGAATTCACTGATTAAACTTTAACTAAATAATTGCTTTGCTTCGTAAAAGGAACAATTGTTTTGAAATGCATCAGCAAGTAAGCCCTTACATATTCACTTATTTAATTTAAGAAAAAAAATAACCAAGACCAATTCAAAAGCAGTTGTGTTCCTTAAAAAAACACAAGGTACATAGTAAACCATTAAATAGTAAGTAATTTCCACATTCCATTTTTTTTCATTAACTTGGAAACAGCATCAATTGACTGCTGTCTTTAATTATCAAACTAGTTACTTTAAACATCAACTCTTTTTTCATTCAAAATTAGACCCTGCTTAGGCAGGATTACTTTTACAGGTTGTATACATACATTATAAATATAGAATATAAATAACATATTTATGGAATATTTATATAGAATATTTCAAAATTCTGGAGCTGTGTTTTCCTGAACCACTTAACATTAACAATTGTAAGTACAGTAAAACCTCTCATATCTGGCACTTCCGATATCCACATGTAATATGAAAATAAAGTAAATGTCTTTATTCCGTAAAGTACCTATCTGTCAGGCCAGTTCAGTTCTTATTTCTTTCCTGACTCGGCCAGTTGTTCTCTATCGCCCTACATGTCGGTACATAATATCAAGAGCAGAGTGGCACAATATATTACAATGAAAATATTGGAAAGAACCCTAATACAACAATATTAATAAAAAATAACAAATACGAGGTCTGTTCAAAAAATACGTGGACTGTTTAAATTTTGCAGCTCAAGTTAGTTTCAGGAGAATCCGCTTGGTGTTGCTAGGTTCGTATAAATCAGCTGATTAAAACGCGGTATTTCAGTTGCAGATATCTTAATTTGTTGATGAGTTACACGCAGTTTAGTAAAGAGTGTTTTTTTGTTTGTCGGATTGTAAAATGGACAGCCTGAAGGAGCAACGAATTGCTGTGAAATTTTGTGTAAAACTAGGGAAATCTGCAACAGAAACATTTGCCATGCTTAACACGGCCTACGGCGATGTTGCCATGAAGCGTACTGCATGTTTCAAGTGGCATGAACGTTTCAAGGGTGACCGACAGTCGATTGATGACGATGAGCATCCTGGACGTCCTTCAACTTCAACTGACAACCCACACGTTGACAAAATCAACACCCTGGTGCACGAAAATCGACGTCTGACCATTAGGGAGCTTTCTGAAGAGTGTGGGATATCAGTTGGATCTTGTTACGAGATTTTGACCGAAAAATTGAAGATGCACCGCGTCGCTGTGAATTTGTGCCACGCCTGATGACCGACGACCAAAAAGCCAATCGCATCCGGGTTTGTTGGGAGCTGCTTGATCGTTCAAATGAAGATGAGAACTTTTTGTCAAGAATTATAACCGGTGATGAATCATGGGTGTATGGTTTTGACATTGAAACGAAGGTCCAATCATCCCAATGGGTGAGTCAAACGTCCCCAAGACCAAAAAAAGCTCGCCAAGTTCGGTCGAATGTCAGGGTGATGCTGACAGTTTTTTTTTTATGCTAAGGGTGTTGTTCACTACGAGTACCTCCCTGAAGGCTCTACAGTCAACCAGATTACCTACATTGAAGTACTGAAACGTCTGAGGGACGCCGTCCGACGCAAAAGGCCAGAACTGTGGAGAAGTGATAACTGGTTTTTCCATCACGACAACGCTCCACCTCACTCAGCACTCAGAACTCGTGAGTTTTTGGCCAAACACTCGATCACTGTTCTTTACCCCCCCCCCCCTACTCACCTGACCTTGCTCCTTGTGACTTTTTCTTATTCCCAAAACTCAAAAAACCCCTCAAAGGAAGAAGATTTGAAACGATTTCATAGATTAAGGCAAATGCGACGAAGGAGCTGAAAGCCATCACAAAAGAAGCATACCAGGACTGTTTTGACAAGTGGAAACACCGTTGGGATAAGTGCGTTGGGGAGGAGAGTACTTTGAAGGAGACCTAGACGTGTAACTTCCAAATAAAGTACATTTTTTTTATGACCTCAGTCTGCGTATTTTTTTAACAGACCTCGTAAAACAAATTACTTAAGATTAAACCCTTATGTACATTTTGATGACATAATGGGATCACTCTATGTACGAGATGATCACTCGTACTATGATTCTCACTCTAGTTTATAACTTCTTGTTTACTAGATTGTAATTTTGTAATAAGACCCTCTGACTATGATGATGCATGATCATCAAAATGTACATAAGAGTTTAATCCTAAGTAACTTGTTTTATTTGTTATTTTTGATTTATTTTTGTGGCATTGGGGGTTTTTCCAATATTTTCATTGAACTACAGATTGGTGTATTACCCAACTTAATCACTTGTGTGTTGAGTGTCCATATCATTCAGTTTTTATATGCTCTACAGTATTTTGTGCAATTAGGTAATTGAGTTAGTTATTTTATAATTGCACCTACCGAAGATGACGAAAGAAAAAAAACCATGATGCATAGCGAAGCTTTCCAGGTATTTGACTAGCTGATCGAGTACGGTCGAACAATAAGACAAAGCAACAGCGGCTGATAGTTTAACCTCTCAAAGGAGGAAGGATATTTCAATAAAGAAACATGTTTAAAAAAACAAACAAACTATCATTACATCTTAATTACAAAACCGATAATTAATGTGCATATGTACGTTCAGTACAGTATTAAAGAACTGTACATACAGGCATGTAACTCAATTGTAAGTTCAGTTCTATATTGCTATTAAAATATAATTACAACCTTCAATAAGTTTAAGTATTTACTTAAAACAATTATACATCTACTTGCAATTGCAATTGTTGTGATTATGTAGTACAGATGTACATCATTACATAACCCCTCCCATATCCGGATCTTTTCTTATCCGGATCAAGCTGTTGCCACATTGATCCGTATATAAGACGTTTTTCTGTATTGTGATTATTTATTTAGGTTTATAATTTTCCACCTTTCTGATAAACAACATTACTAGTGAGGACCGTAGTCTTGTAGATTAAACAGTTGGCTAATCTCATCATAACAAGTAGGATGTAAGAGACATATCTCATTGTACAGTAACTAATAGCAAGAATAATGAGTCAGTTATAGTGTGATATTTTTGTACGTTAGGATATCTAAATTGTCTGTGGTTGTAAAACCCAACTATTAGTGGTCTCTTAACTGAAAAGTATAATAGTTCTTAATAAATTCAGTTTATAAACTATAATCCCATTATTATAGTTTTAAAATAACTTTAATATTCTTAAAAATATTCCTTTAGTGATTATCACAGACCTTATTTCCATAAGTCTTGACATGAAAGTAATATTTAAGCGTTTGCATTGTTATTCTGTTAAGTAGTTTATGAAATGTAAAACGTTTTTACTGTACATAATTGTAACAAGTTGCTGAAGCGTATAGTGAAGGTGGCAAGGATTACTATGATCATTATTATTTTAGCATTATTATTATCTCTATGCTCCAGAACTCCAGGAGTCAGATACGCTCTTATAAATAAAAAGATTGAACAGTGTCACAAATGAATATCTACAGGAATGTGCAATTTAATTTGAACACAGAAAGTTTTTTGTTTTTTAAGGATCTGGCTACACTGCTAATCCGCAACCATTCTGAAAGTTGTCTGCGTAAAAATATAGTAGTTGTATTTAATTAGTTAGAACCAATCTCTTGAGAACTATTCACAAAGATAAAAGTCAAAATAATGAACTCAGAATCTCGCTAAAAATCAGTTTTTAATAAACAAACACACAACAGGCTAGTTTCGACAACGATGTCACTTTCCCCAGTGTTTTACTACTAGCCAAGTAGTGAGTAGTAGCCAAGCACTGAGGAAGGCAACATCGCCGCCAAAACTAGTCTGTTGTGTGTTTGTTTATTATAAACAAATTTTTGGTGAGAATTTGAGTTCACTATTTCGACTTTTACCTTTGTGAAAATAGTTGTATTTTGTCTCTGTAGCAACTTAGAAAAAATAAATAGTAGTTTGTCAGAGTGTATTTCATTTAACATTACAACATATTGTTGTGTTTATATCTGTTTATGTAATATATTGTAACAATAGATTTAACTCCAAGAAATAGTTTTAAACTGTTTGGTATGACACAGTGACAAATACCTTCTGAGTGAGGCATTGGACCTAATGATAGTAAATGAAAACACTTCTAAATATGTTAGACTCGCCTATAGTAGCACTTACCTTTATAATTGTTAAGGATGCTGACTGTTTTAGGAGATGTGTCCTATTGGTCAACTAAGACCGTAACTTGAGTTACGTTCCCGAAACAGCCGTCCTCAACAATTATAAAAGTAAGGGCTACTATACCCAAGTGTAACATATTTACAAGTGTTTTTAGTTCAAAACTAGTACCTCAACTGAAGACTGATTCACTTAATACGATAACAATTGCATTTATCTTTTAATTCGCCAGAAGAAGACAGTTTGTATTCCCTCTGAAAGCTATTAATTTTATAAACAATAATATTCAGTGTATAAAAAACTACGGAGATGTTTTAACAATACTGACCAACCAAACTATAATACCAGATTTCACATTCACATTTTAACATTTGCCTTTGTTTGTCAGACTATACTCAGTTTGATTTTACATCTATTAGTTTAAATAAATATTACAAAAATTGAACATTTGAAAAACACTCAACTGTGAAATTAGTATAGAATTCATTTCAATGGTATGAATTTTTTTCAGAGCCCCAATAGATGAAGGCAGTGAAAGAACAGTGGTTATAAGAAATGAAATCACGACCTCTGATGGTCTTGCTGTAGACTGGATATACAATCACATCTACTGGACAGACTCCGGGAAAAACACAATTGAATTGGCCAACTTTGAAGGGAGTATGCGTAAAGTTATAGTGAAAGATAACTTGGAAGAACCAAGAGCAATAGCAGTCAATCCTTTGGATGGGTATGTATGTTTGTAATGACAAAACTTATTTGAAAAGACTAGTCCGACATTTTTCAGTTTAAAGAAACTGTTTCACTAAATGAATTTTGTACTTATTCTCATATATTTTCTACATAAAGTTTTCTACTCGTACACACATAAAAATTCCTGTAACAAAGAAAATTTTAATCAAAATAGAGTTTTTAATTTAAAGTATTATTTCTATTTTTTTCTACTTTTTATTTATTTTACAATTGTTTATGATTTTTAATTTCTTTTTATGTTATAATTACAGAAACTTTCTATTGTAAATCTAGTAAATCATAGATTTGTTCGTGAGAATAATATTAATATGTTTTACATTCATAAAACTTATTTCACTTTTGATATTGCTTACGGCCAGACTTTTTGTTAACTAAAGGTTTTTAAATTGTTAACTTACACTTGGAGGAAACGTTTTTGTCTTACGACGTTTTTCGAAAAATACGAGGGTGAAGAAGTCATAAGACGAAAACGTTTCCTCCAAGTATAAGTTAACAATTTAACAACCTTTAGTTAACAAAAAGTCTGGTCGCAAGTAATAGCAAAAGTGTAGTAAGTAATTAACAACCAGCTCGTCATGAACAGCAACAAGATCTCGAAATTCATGAAACAATAGCAAACCATGTTGCCATAGGCCACTGTCACAATCATTAGCATCTCATGAAATGTTTTAATAATATTTAAAATTATTCTATCTAATTAGTTATCCCCCATTAGCATATTATTAAATCAGTTTTTCTAAAACATGTTTAAAATGTAATGAAAATTAAATGTTAATATAATCAATAATCCATTGTGTAATTACATTTTCAAGAGGAACTAATTTTTTAGAGAATGTTTTAGTATTTTAAAATAATTTTAAAAAGAAAATTTATATTACTATGAACAAAAAACTTTTTACCTGATAAATTACAATGTACAAAATTAACTTTAATTTGTAAAAACATGTCAATCCCCACACATGTGGGGTCCCATTTTAAGATTCCAATGCTTCTTAAAGTTTCTAAGTGACATTTCTAAATTACGAAATTGGCATACCAGCATTTTCTGTTGGCCATACGCCTCAGAAGATTTGATTTTTAAGAGAACATTATAATTAATTTTTACATTTATTTTACTATTTCAAACTTAACTATAAGAGATTTGACTTTTATAAAGGTAAGAATTTTGCACTGGTTTCCCACATGTTTTTATGTATGCATAATATTTCTTCAATTAATTCAATTTTAAGTTTAATTATGGCTTAAAATGTCCTAATAGGTCATTTTGAAAGTTGTAAAACCACTTTAGAAACTTAAATCTAACCCACTTCACTTAAATCTTTATGCACTGCAGAATGAACAGATGTACTCCAGATAATGGCTATTTATCATATATATATATATATATATATATATATATATATATATATATATATATATATATATATATATATCATTTGACCTCCATACTAACTTATATTTTGTTCAGCTAATTAAAATATAACAATTTTCCCTTTAATCCCATTTCACCCCAATCTTTCAAACCATTTTTCTTTAAAATTATACGCTGCTTCTCACTTGTTAATATAATCAATAATCCATTGTGTAATTACATTTTCAAGAGGAACTAATTTTTTAGAGAATGTTTTAGTATTTTAAAATAATTTTAAAAAGAAAATTTATATTACTATGAACAAAAAACTTTTTACCTGATAAATTACAATGTACAAAATTAACTTTAATTTGTAAAAACATGTCAATCCCCACACATGTGGGGTCCCATTTTAAGATTCCAATGCTTCTTAAAGTTTCTAAGTGACATTTCTAAATTACGAAATTGGCATACCAGCATTTTCTGTTGGCCATACGCCTCAGAAGATTTGATTTTTAAGAGAACATTATAATTAATTTTTACATTTATTTTACTATTTCAAACTTAACTATAAGAGATTTGACTTTTATAAAGGTAAGAATTTTGCACTGGTTTCCCACATGTTTTTATGTATGCATAATATTTCTTCAATTAATTCAATTTTAAGTTTAATTATGGCTTAAAATGTCCTAATAGGTCATTTTGAAAGTTGTAAAACCACTTTAGAAACTTAAATCTAACCCACTTCCACAAATTATAAACTGCAAAGTAGAGAAAACAACATTTTATCCCTTTGGACTTACACCATTATGTAACAAATAATGTATGACATATTTTTATTTGAATTTTTTAACAAAAATATTTATTATTTCTACTATATATGCTTCTCATTACGGGTAAACTGTTTCATAATATTGTCGTTAAATCATTGTTTTCTCAATCCAGTTGAAATTCTATGGTCACAAAATAAAATAAAATGTAGTAATGAAATATAAGATAAACTTCATGTTTGTTTATGTTATAACTCTAGTATCTGTTATATTTATGTCTAGAAATGTCTTTATAACATTTTTTACATTATTTTTTTAGGTTTGAAAATTCAAAATAACCTCAAATTATATTATAAGTTAGCTAAGAACAAACTAATTCTATCTGTTTAAATCTCTAAAACTGATTTATACATTTCAGATGGATGTTCTGGAGTGACTGGGGAAATGAACCAAAGATAGAACGTGCAGGGTTGGACGGTTCACATAGGCAAGTCCTGGTCTCGTATGATATCAAGTGGCCCAATGGCATTACTTTGGACTTGGTCAGAAAACGCATTTACTGGGTGGACGCAAAATTAAACCTAATTTCCTCATGTAATTTTGATGGATCAGGCCGACGTGCTGTCCTACGATCTGTTAACATGTTACATCATCCGTTCTCAGTCAGTGTCTTCGAGGATTGGGTTTACTGGACAGACTGGGATAAGCAAGCGATTTTCAAGGCAAATAAATTCAATGGTTCCAACGTTACCCCAATCACTGCTGTTCACATGGTTAGTTAACACTGAATTGCTTAGTTTTAATTCAGCTTGTAAATAGTTTTTTAAATGTAGATCACTACATATTAAATATTTTTTTAAATAGCTTTTGAAAGTACAGTTTATAATGAATACAAATGTTTTTATGTCAGGGAAGTGAATAAATTAAATAGTATCTTGCAAATAATGTGTTAGTATGCAAAAGTTAACAATAATTATTATTTACCTATATATAGGCTATATATATATATATATATATATATATATATATATATATATATATATATATATATATATATATATAGTAAAAAATGTATGTATATATATATATATATATATATATATAATTGAACTTATGGCATCATTTATTTTGTTTTTCATTACTTCATTCTAAGCCTTTTATGGTTTTATAGATTTAAATTATATATATATATATATATATATATATATATATATATATATATATATATATATATATATCGCAATATGTATTCTTGTGTATTAATAAAGAACATAAGTCAAAATACAAATACAAGAATTATAATTGAATTTACAATTCAAAGCTTTTCGTTGGCTAACAGTACCAACATCATCAGAAATATTAAACAATTGTGTTTAAAAATGACTTACAATAGTAATATATTAACTTCATAAAGTCAGTGCAATGGAAAAACAATGGATAACGTAAAATATCAAGAATATATATGTATATATAGGAGCAGAGTTATCTGCACTCTTTACTCGCTCTTCAACTGTTGTTGGGTTCACCTCGTTAATGCTATATGAGATTCTAGCGAAACGTCAGAACTGGGGTTTTATGCACTGCAGAATGAACAGATGTACTCCAGATAATGGCTATTTATCATATATATATATATATATATATATATATATATATCATTTGACCTCCATACTAACTTATATTTTGTTCAGCTAATTAAAATATAACAATTTTCCCTTTAATCCCATTTCACCCCAATCTTTCAAACCATTTTTCTTTAAAATTATACGCTGCTTCTCACTTTAAAACAAGAAAATCAGATGTTCTTTATTACTTAAGTTTTTAGTAACTGCATTTGATTTTTTTAGATTTAAACTTCTAGTGAATAGATGTTTTCAGAAATGTGTAATCCACATCGTTCAATAAATTATAATCCAGCTTATTGTTATAAAACCTGACGAAGTTTAACAATATAAGTATTTTTACTAAACACTTTTAAATGTTTATAAACTTGCCTATAGTAGCACTTACTTATATTTGTTGAGGACGGCCGTTTCGGGAGATGTGTCCCATTGTCAACTCAGACCGTGTGACAATGGGACACATCTCCCAAAACGCCCGTCCTCAACAAATATAAGTGCTACTATAGACAAGTTTATAAACATTTAAAAGTGTTTAGTGATAACTAGTAGCTCACGTTAAGACGGAATCAACAAATAATAAGTATTTTTACTACTGAGTAATAGTTAGAATTGTTATACAACGTTTTTAAATATTGTTTTTTAGAAGTTATTTAACCATAGTTTTAAAAAAAAAAACCCTCTTATATAATTTAAATTTATAATATTTGTTTCTATCTTCTACATGAGATATTACTTTATATTTATTCTCTTCAACATTTATTAAAATGTAAATACTTCCCTATAAAGGCACTTACTTTATGTCTAAATGGAGACAGCCATTTCAGAAAATATGTTATATTATCAAGTCCGAGCATCAAGTTGTGTCAACAGTCCCACTATCAACTTGGGCATGGTCTAAATCAATGGAACACATCGCCCAAAAATACCATCTTCATTTAGACATAAGTAATCCTATAAGTAAGTGCAACTAAACCAGTATTTCATACTAGTATACGTTAAAATGTGTAGCTTTGAATTATAACTCTCTCATTAACATTGTTTTTTTTTCACTTTTAGCTTCAAAACCCTATGGTTGTCCATGTATATCACCCATACAGACAACCTGATGGTGTTAATCACTGTGCTGCTGTAAACGGACATTGTTCACACCTATGTTTGCCAGCACCGCAGTTGAATGAAATGTCACCGAAAATCTCCTGTGCATGTCCCGATGGGTTGATATTAATGCCTGATGGTCTCATGTGTACTGAAGATGGTATGAATAATTTTACATTTACATTTTTAAATCTTTTAATTTTAGTTTTTCAGAGTAAATTGTTTCTAAAAGTTTCAAAAAATGTGAAGTCTTGTTAGAGTGTCAAAGGACTATTATTTTTAATTATACTTTTTTAACAATTTATTATTAAAAACTAATAAACAACGTACTAAACTTATAACTTAATTAAATTTATGTAAAACTTACTGACACAAACGTTTCGAAGCACACTATGGGAAAACTTAACTGAGACAGAACGTGTTTGTTATTAAGAACGTAAAAGTGATTAAGATTCCCCGAACATAATGGACTACAAAATTCAAGACACTATGTGATTCTAGATAGGTCACTTGGAAGTGTTGTTTAGCTAGGTGGAATAGTTAAAAGTCAATTTTGTGTACAAAAAGTGTATATAATCTGTAATTTTTGTTGAAGTTAAAGAAAAACTGCTTTTGAAACCATAGCCAGACAATACTTCCAAATTGCTGACCTAGACTCTGAAATCTAGTAAAACTGAAGTTGTTTTTCAGTCGGTTTTTCATAAATTTTCTTCAGATATGATGTGTACTTTGTAATTAGGTTAATAATAATACTAAAGTTTCAAATAAAATGATAATTGAACATCAAATAAAATCACAATATACAAAACAAAACACTAAAATTAACACTACAGAGAGGGAAAACAAATACATCACAATACCATATATTAACAAAACAAATAAAATAGCTTACAATTTTCTAAAATCATAACAAGGATACAAAACTAATAACAATTTACAATACATATTACAACACGACACCAAAAACAAAGATAAACTACAAGCACAGGCATATAAAAATTAAACTGCAACAAATTCTACAAACAGGCAAATTAAATTCTTGGGCAAACAGGTTGCAGCTTTAAACAAAGAGTCGAGGAACACAAACAGAACACCAACTCAGCAGTTTACAATCACATAAACGAAGCAGGACACAAATACACAATCATTTGTCATATCCTACAAATCTTACACATCAACAAAAAAGGACCACATCTCTACACACTAGAACAGTATGAAATTTACAGACACACAAAAACACATAGTACAAACATATTAAACAAACAAACCCAATACAAATCACACATACTCTTTGATACTATTGAAAACCTGTCTTTAAAACCGTCAATGCTTAACCCAACATCTCCAAACAAAAGACACTGATGAAGATCACCACATAGCGATCAAAAATGTTCTGTCTCAGTAAGTTTTTACAAAATTTGAAGTTCGGATAGTCATAAACTAATGTTAAAGTGATTAATTATGACTCACCGAACATAATGGACTTCAAAATTCAAAAGATTAAAGTTTCTTTGTTTGTTATGGTCAATAAATTTCAAAATTAACATAATTGTCAGCAGGTTAATTTAAAAATAAGGAAATGGATTCATTTCATATCCTAAAAATTTACATTTTTTATTTTGTTTATAGTAGAAAACACAAATTGTCTTCAGCTTTCTTTATCTGATAAATATGGCTTAACTTTCTGTACCTTACAGGTTATTTATAAAAAGTGTAATAAGTAATTAACAACCAGCTCCTCATGAACAGCAACAAGATTTCGATATTTACAGGTTATGGTTTGTAATGACTTTCCAGTAATAGAATGTACGCATAATTGAATTACTAATATCCCAGCCTTTCTAGTTTGATGAGTGAATAAGTCATAAACATATTCACTTTTGTGGTAGTTGTAAACAGTTACAGTGGCACATTGAAAGTGGCCAAGGGGGCCTGAGCCCCATCCTCGCCATCCATTTTTAAAAACATTATGTGTGTCATTCTACTTTGGAAAAGGCACATTCGCCATATATAAATTAAACTACTATTATTAACCAATACATAAATCTTATAAATACATTTTTTTAGTTTTATTTGTGCCTGAAGTATTAGGAGCATTAGTTAATTAACACTGCAGTGGTCGCTCGTAAATAAGTAACATGAGTGGTCGTGCAGATTAGTATTGTAATCCACTTTGAAATAGCTTTAAAAAAATATATTTTTGTTTAATATCATACAAGCATTTAAGGGTGTTTAACGGGTTATATAAAACACAAATATGGTGAAAAAATCATTTTTATTGTAGCACAAAAGTAATATATAACATAAAACTAAGTTAGGTCTACCTAACACACTTTTATTGTCACTTTTGGTTTCAGCAAGTCGTATTGTTCAAGCTCTGGCTCAGACATTGTTTACAGATTAATATGTTACTAATTTAAATATTGTTTTCACCAAAAAATAACAAAATATCTATTTAAAATACAAAATATTAAAACTACTTCATGTATAGGGAACATATCATAAGTCGTGTTGATTACTATTGTAATCCAGGTGAATTAAAAATATTCAAAAAAAATAATGTGTAGGCTTATAGCTCTGCTACTTGACGAGTAACATTGGGGATGTGTGGTGTAGGGTAGATGGCTGCTCAAGGTCATAACCTACCAACCTAAAATAGCACACAAAAATTTACCCCTGGATTAGTAATCCGCGCGACCACTGCAGTGTTGACTAATTAAAATGTCAATAATATTTAAAGGCATCAATAATAAAAGCTTCAGGAATATCCTTTAAAAATACAGAGTTGTTGACTTGGCACCTAAAAGTAAACAAAGTATGCATTGAAATAACTTGACTGATTTGGGAGAATATCACAACCCAGTTGATGTCCCCTCTGTTGTTGATGTCCTTGGTCACTGCTTTAGAGAAATTCTAGAGAAAATGCGGAACAGTTAATTTTATTTTTTACAAATGTATTTTGCTTTACTATTGCATTTAAAAAAGTGTTCCTAGAATATTAGTCATTTTGTGAAACTATTGCAATATCTCTTACACTACCATATTAACGTGACAGTTAATTTGACTTCTTTACACCTAATTACCAAGAACAAACACTAATGTCATTGCAACAAATTATTTTTATTCCAATGCAGGAGAGTCGCCAATAACTTTTTTATCACAGTGTTTGTTACAATAATGTCTATTTTGACATGTCATACTAATTAGTCCTTAGTATATTACTGAAATAAAAATTGATTTGACAGGCTTCTAATTTAGTACATATTTTTAAAAAATCTTACTGGGACAAAACATATTTTATCACATAAGGTGATCAAAAATCAGTGTTTCTTACAAGATGTTGAAGAAAATCGCTTTGTGCAACCAAAAATGCTTCCTTACAGTAAATTTTATAAAAAATTATTAGTTTGGCAATACATAAATCAATTTCATAATAATGTTAAAGATTTGCAAATCCTTGTGAACAATAAATCTGAGTGATATTTCAATTCACTTTTGTACATAATTGTTTTATAATTAATTAACAACCACTTTTTAAACAAAAGTAATAGATTGACCAACACTACTTATATCACTTAAAAATCATGTGTACCCCATATTAGTATTTTGTTTAAATTATTTTAGTGTATGTGTATACATATTGATCAAATGGTGTGAAACTTGTAACAAAAATGTTTCTATAATGTTACCTATACAAAATATAACAAATATAAACAAATATATCACATTACCATTCATAAACGAAACAACAAACAAAATAGCCTGCAAATTTCAAAAAATAGGTTACAAAATAGCATACAAAACCAATAACAAGTTACAATACAAAATACAACACAACACCAACAATAAAGATAAACTACAAGCAGCAGGCGCATACAAACTGAACTGCCACGAATGTAACAAATTCTACATTGGTCAAACAGGTCGCAGCTTTAAACAAAGAGCCGAGGAACACAAACAGGACACCAACTCAACATTTTACAATCACATAAAAGAAACAGGACACAAATACACAGACATTTACCATAATCTAGAAAATCCTACACATCAAAAAAGGACCACATCTCAACACACTAGAACAATATGAAATTTACAGACACACAAAATAAAAACATATTAAACGAAGAAACACAATACAAATCACACATACTCTTTGATACTATCGAAAACCTACCTTTAAAACCGTCACTGCTTGACCCAACATCTCCAAGCAGAAGACACTGATGAAGATCGGCACATAGCGATCGAAAACGTTCTGTCTCAGTAAGTTTTAACAAATTTACTAAATTTAAAGTTCGGATAGTCAGAAACTATTGTTTAAGTGATTAATAAGATTTACCGAACGTAATGGACTACAAAATTCCAGAATATATTTATTGCTGGAAAGGGTATTAGATTATTTCACAGTGAGCAAAAAATGTATTTCAGATTAATATTACTTATATCACATTTCACCAATGTGTTTCATCACTTAATGACTTCTACAAAATACACATTTTTTAATTAGTTTTTTGTTACTTAAATATGCCACGAGAATTTTTTATAAACAAGTACAATTATTTTAACTGGTTGGGAAATATTGAAGTTTGTGTTGTGTATTTTATTATTCATTATGTTTTAGTTTATTTTTATAATAAGGTTTATTTTATAAGTTAGCTATTGTTTTTAAGCAATGATTTTTAAATTTCATTTATCAATTTAGTATTGAAATTATTTTATTTCGATTTAAAGAAATACTAATGAAAACAATGGTTCTAATATCTATGGCTGTGTAAACAGCTGATCATTGATCATTGTTCCGTTTATTTTATCTATGCAAATGGTGAGCACAGATTAGATACTATTTACAATGTCAAATGATTGCTTAATAATGTGTTATGTGTAGGCTCTTGCATTTATTAAATTGAAGGTCATTTAGAATAGACTTGTTTGTTTTATATCATTACAGTGCCAACCACCACACAATCAACAGCAGGCTCTCATTCTCAGCACAACTCTAAGCTCCCTTCAAAAGGTCCATGTGAGTATTCCTAAACCAGTCAATCCTGTTTTCTGTCTAACCCGTTTCTAAAACAAATAGTCATTAATATTAATTGTCAGTAGTTGGTTATGGTTGCTCTTTTAAAAAAGTTGGCAATGTGTTTAAGTGTTATAACTGGGCTTCTTGTTATAAAATTATGTTCAGAATTGAGAATATATTTTTAAATGTTTCAATTTTTTATCTATAGGCTTGTTTGACTTTTAACAAAAATTTTGAATTTCATTAAAACTTTAAATTGAAGCTATTCTTTTTGTGAATTGTAAATTTGTATATGCAATTACTGTTAATATCAATATTAATGACTGGCAACATGATACACTAACAAAGCTTTGCTTTTTTTCTAATTTTTGATTGAATTATGTTTGAACATGTTTTATTATTTTTTTAAAAATCTTTTGTTGTGTTTTGATGAAATTTGTTTATTACATATTATTGTTTTCATTATAGATAGATATAGTCGTAAATTTAAAACTTTAATCGGAAAACCTACACACAATTTTTAAAGACCTGTAAATGAATATTATAAAATTTAATTTTTTAATGATGTTCAATTAAAAGAATTTTGGAGTAATTTTATTCAGTTTCTTTTTTACAAACATTTTATTATAAAAATTTAACAATTATCCAGACTCCATCAGTATTGCTGGAAACAAAATAATAAAACTGTTCTTTTAGCTCAAAATATAAAAAATTGAAAAAAGACAATTGCTTCTTTATAAAATTAAAACATCCCAATTTAATTACATCCATTACAAAGTATTTGGTTGTTAAGTATGTTTAAAAAAAGTAATAATAGAGTTTACTCATCTGAAATAACCAATTGATGGGGGAAGTGAATGATAGTCTCCATCTTATATGTATCAACATAACAACAACATTTACTTATATAAAAAAAAACTTAACCTGTCAAATGATTTGTGTTATAAAACTTGATTTTGTTTTTAAGCTTTCATTTAATAGTATTGCAGTATAATAGTTTTCTGTTTTTTATAAACACCTTGAGTTTATAAAGTTTTGTAAAGTGAGGTTAGTTTTGTTTATTTCACAATTCGGTAGTTATTTACAAGCATGTACATTGTAAATTTTTACCCGCAATTCTTAACTTTTGGTGTGTCAATCTAAGTTTTATTATTTATTTCATTTTCTTAATGACTTTCTACATCCCCAGGTAAAATTTATTTGTGCAGTATTGGTTATGTACAGATAACCAACGATTACCATATTATAATTTGTACAGCGTTAGAATTAATTTTTTGGTAAAAATGCAGAAGCTCGGCGCCATACGATATTTTGGGAAATGGTGTAACACCACCAAATAGGACGATATCCACAAGAATTTATTTAAAATTGACCTCGGAAAGTTACTTTTTTTTCAATTTAATGTAGCGTAAAATATTCAGCGCGGATGTAGAAGTTGTGAATAGGCGCGGAGTGATACAAATGCTTCGTGATGTTACAACTGCATTTCAATGTATAAAATTAAAACCAAATCTAACCTGACTTGACACTTTTTCGGTAAATTTTAATACAGGTATACAGTATTGTATAAATTTAAAACCAAATCTATCCTAACTGGAGACTTTATAAGTATATTTAAATATATGTATAAAAATTAGGCGAAGTTGTGAATAGGCGCAGAGTTATAAAAATGCTTCGTGATTTTACAACTGAATTTCAATGTATAAAATTAAAACCAAACCTAACCTGACTTGACACTTTTTCGGTAAATTTTAATATAGGTATACAGTAATGTATAAATTTAAAACCAAATCTATCCTAACTGGAGAAGTTGTTTCCCAAATATCTACACACGTAAGGTTGCGGACAATGCGTACAACCTTATGCGCAGCACTGTGATGTAAGTATCACTCCGCGCCTATTCACAACTTCTACATCCGCGCTGAATTTATTACCCTACTTTAAATTGAAAAAAAGTAACTTTCCTACTTCAATTTAAAAAAAATTCTTGTGGATATCGTCCAATTTGGTGGTTTTGAACAATTTCCCAAAATATCGTATAATGCCGGAGTACTGCATTTCAACCAATTTTTTTTAAACATACTGACAAGAGATTTTCTATCCTACTAGGCAACCAACTGAGCTGAACAGCATCGGTTTTAAAAGCATATGTTCAGATGTGCAAGCTGTTATTTATTTCATACATTTTATTTTGTGATGTTATATTTGTAAATTCATATTCTAAGTTAAGAGGCTAAAATTTCTAGGTTATGGTTGATCTCTGTGATCCCTGTAGATGTTTTAATTAGAAATCAATATGTCAGTGTCATTTTTAATGGAGTTTATTATTTGAATCTTTGTAAAAAGAGATCTGTTTGTCCAATAGAGAATTTATTATAGTCTTTACACTTTGGTTTGAATTTTGTTGTAATTGGAATTTTGTACGTTATGTTGTATTTTGTTTGTTTTAAATGCTATATTGTAACTAAAAACACTTGCTATAATTAAAGGCTAGGTAGAGGCTTTAATTAGTAAAAGGAACGATTGTTTCGAAATGTGTCAGAAATTAAGCCCTTACATATTCACTTAGTTAAGTATCATTTTCAACTATAGTTTAATCAGTGAATTCAAGATGATTACAACAAGCAACTTCAAAAACACTCAAGTTGATATGTTACGGTTGCCAGTAGTAGCTCTTTTTTTAACTTGTCATGGGTAGGTTATGTGAATAATTACAATTTTGAATCTAAGGTGAAATATTTTGTTTCTGCAATGGATTGTAGGATGTCACGATTCTCTAATATGGGTTTGTGGTACATTGTTATGCAATTTTAGGGTTTCAGTTAGTCCTAAATTGGGTAAACAGGATATAGTTATCAACTAAGGCACAAAGTATACCAAATTAAAATTGAAACTGATTGATATTTTGCTGATCACATAACCGAAACAGGGCATAGATATGCAGACATGAACCACAATCTAAAATGTAGCATATCAAGAAGATAGGACTACATCTTGACACACTAGAATAATTTGACATTTCCAAACATATCACAACGCAAAATAAAAGCATATAAAACAGTACTTCTTACATACACTCTTTGACAACACTATTAATTATTTTATTTATAATTTTAAAAAAAGGATTTTAAAAATTTCAACATTTGGTGATGCAGAAGACAACTATTTGCCATTATGTGGCATGTCGTATTCAAAATAGCAATAGTTGTCAAATTATTGTTGTTGTTTAGTCGTTGTCAACATGTTCTTTAGTTGGTGTCATATAAGGAAAATTTGTTGCTGTGGTCTTGTATCTTAAGTGGTAATTCAGCATATTTTGTTTTCTGTTAGTAATATGCACATTTAAAAAATAGGTTTTAAAAAGGGGCAAATGTTTTAAAAATATTTCATCATCCCAGACAAGCTGTAATAGAAAAACTCTGTTGCCATGTTTTGGGTTTGAATCTAAGAATTAGGTTATTTTAATAATTCCTAATATACTCATATTCATTTCTGTTAGGAATATTTCTATATATTTGAGTACAGTTTTCTGCCTTTCCTATCGTTACAATATTCACCTCAGTTGACCACGTTTCGGAGTGACTCCATTTTCAATTGTTATTTTAATAACTGGACTAAATTACTATATTTTATATGATAACTAAATATGATTATAAATATTTTTTTAAAAAAATTAGCGTTAATATTGGATGCAAAAAACAAAAGACAAAAAACTAGAAAAAACTCTTTTGGAAGGATATGTGTGTTTCTTTATTTTCAATCGTGTTGGTTTATTGTGACAAATTATTTTGCTTGGAAGCAGTAGATGTTTTATAATTATCATTATGTATCCTTTGGTAAAGATTATTACCTATCTTTACCTACGTTCAGAAATGTTTATAAACCTTAGGAGGCTTTCATACTTCAAAGGTTACTATCAATCGAGGGAAGAAATAAGTAGTAACTTGAATTTTGTTAAAAACAATAAACAAATATAACCACTTTATGTATACATAAAATACACTTTTTTTAATAGTGCATATTTTCATACACAAAACAAAATCCTATACACCTTTTAGGCAAGGCGCAAATTAAGACACGTATAGCACGTGTGAGGTGACCTGACACGAGGAACACAACACGTGCGTGACACACATGCTGCGTGGGGATGCGCAAATTGAGAGGCAGTTGAAATCAAGACACGACACGTATGGGTTGTGCGGCGATCTACATATTGAGGTGCAGTTTTTTGGATCTCGCAATAAATCCAATATTGGAAAATGTCGGATGCAAGAACCAAACATTTATTATTGTTAAACTTGAGTTCTGAATCAGAATCCGATGATGCTGAAGAAGATATTTTCTTCTCTTTCTTATTAAAAAAAAAGAAAATTAAATTACCAAATAAGTACATTCTATCAGAGAGAAATAGGCGTGGACAGTTTAAAATTACTACTATGATGAGAGATTCTGATTTTACGAATTACTTCCGCATGAATCGCAACCAGTTTTTTGATGTTCATGGGATGATTAAACAAGACATTGACTCAAATAGATGTAATCCTCAAAGGCCGATATCAACAGAAGAAAAGCTTGCAGTTTTCTTGAGGTAAGTAATAAATATTTCTAAATTCAGGTGTCGTAAAGCTCCGGGTTTTTTCTTACCGCCTCTACTATCTTCTGCCATCTTTTTAACAAAGGAAAAACGAGAAAGTAATTAAAATCTACGAAAACAAAACGGCGATGCACGTTCAATACATAACTGGCACGTGGGATGCGAGAAACTGTGTCTCAACCACAAAGTCACACGTGTAGGTGATCACAGCGTGACACGTCTAGTCACATCACTGGTCAATTTGCGCTGATACAATGGTTTCAATAGGTTACAAAAATACGTGCTGTGCTGCGTCACCTCACACGTGCTACACGTGTCTCAATTTGCGCCTTGCCTTAGGGTTTCAAATTATAACAGAGCTCAGATGTTGCAAAATCAAACCATAAGATTACAAAGTTACATAATCTGAAATACTGTGTGAGATAAGTGAAGAACCCACTGTAATTGTGCATTCATCTTACTAGCAATGTGCTTTGAGTCAAAAATTTGAGTAATTGCTCAGCGGTATTTAAAACTAAATGTATTATATCAAAATACTCACTAGCCCCCTCTCTTTCTCTCTCTCCCTCCCTCCTTATATTCAGTTTATACAGTCTCATGTGTGTTTGAGTGCATTGTGGTGATTCTATTCTTATTATGCACCACTATCTACAAAAGTGTTGTTCTTTGTCAAAGTTTAATGATTATTTATTCTTTGTGACATTTAAAATAGCTTTCGTCTTGTTTAGAATGAATTTTCAGGTAATACATATAAAAAGTCCAATCTTTGTTAACTATTACCAATTTTTTTTAATAATTATAATTCCAAAAAGCATGTCTCCTTGTTCCTAAACCTTATTTTATTTCATGCAGTGTTTAGAATTAGAAAGTGCTTCAATAATTTTGTTACATATTTTTCTTTGATTTTATTTTATATTTTAAAAGTCATTATTTTTATTTGGTTGCATGACAACATTGCTTGGCTGATGATGTATGTGTTAAATACACTATACACATTACATTACTTTCTTATCAAATCCTACACAAAATTACCCATACTCCAAAATTCCATTAATATTGAGATTGCTGCTGGTTGACTATATGAAGATTTTTGCTATAAAATGTTTCTTCTCATTTTTGGGTCATAATTTATTGGGCCATCTTTATTACGTTGAGTAGCTGAAATAAATATAGTAAAACTTCACTAATTTGGAATTCGGACAGTTTGGACTACTCACTCAGAGGTTTTAATTCTACAGAATTATTTTTTTTTAGCGCATTTAGAAAATTCCTTTAACTATAATTATACCAGCAAAGAGCGATGAGGTATAGGTTTTGTGCAAGAAGGTATTGTTGTCCTTTGACAACAGTTTGAGGAAATGGACTTTACTGTGGAAACAGAAATTAAAGAGAGAAAAATGAGTTTTTATGGGAATTTCTTCCTTGGTATTTAGGGACAATACTATGGTATTAGAGATAAAAGAGAGGTTTTTCCTGATGTATACTGTTAGATTACAGTACTATTGCAACTGCCACTTTCTTGTCTGCCGCCGTCAATGTGTTGTAGCATATAAAAATTATTTTCAGTGTTTATCAAGATTTTCAGAAATGTAGTTTGCTGGTGCAGCAATGAGGCAAGAAGTGATCAAACAATATCGTAATCTCGTTTCAGTTTGCTTTTTTTATTACAATACAGTACGCACAGCATTTAATTCCACTTACTAAAGTAATTTGACTCTTTTTTATGTATGATTTATATTTTAGGATACTATTTTTTTTAAAATTTGTTTGAAATAAGTAGTAGGCATACTATATTATAGTACTTGTTTGTATCATTAACCTGTAAGTATTTTTTTAAATACAATTTATACACAAGAAAAAAACTTTTAATTTAGTATTTTCATATTTTGAACAAGAGTTGAGCTCCAATTCATCCGAAATCGTGAAGTTTTTCGTTCTTTCAAAATCCATAGACAAATTATTTTTAATGAGTTTGTAGGTTTTTGTGATATTCTATTGACCTTGGTATGCACATGTAGTTGTTGATACCTGTTTATAATAGCATTTTAATGGGTTTTACGAATTTAGGTTATCTAAACTATTTAAATTGTTTTTGAAAGCTAGAGATTCCAAACAAATTTTAAAGTAATAATCAGATTTCATTTTGAAATTATGACACCAAAATATTTATGTACGTCTTTTATTAGATACCTGTTTTGTTAAATAGAAATAAATTTATCTGGCAATTTAGTAATTAAGGAAGTATTAAGTGTTTCGCTTGGGTTGGTCTTATCTTATCATGTAAATATATTTTTGTAATGACATCATTCTTTAGAAGCAATTACATTCACCTGTTGCTACTTTAACCACTGTATACTTGTATAGCTATACAGAAACAATTTAGTACCAATAAGAAATATAATATCCAATTAAACATTTTGTGTTTAATTTAGATTATGTAAATGTTACATATATTGTAGAAAAAGTTAATATCTCAACAGTAAAAACATTATAAAAAAAAGTGCAGTAGAATCTCAATAATTTGAGGTGAATGGGACCGAGACGACCTCGAATTACAGAAAACTCGTATTACACGGAAATACATTCCTTTGTATTAGACAAAATAGAAGTTTTACTATACCCTAATGATATAATTAAAAATGCACTAAATAAGTTTATAGAACTTTATATGAACATATCTTGGACTGACTCATTTCCTTTGCATACCAAATGGCTATAAATATTTTTTAAAAGCATGACTCATTTCCTTGCAAAGGTCATGCCATGTGGGTATAAACATTTCTTTGAATCTAATCTTTTTCATTCAAATATATGAAATATTCTCAAATAGAAAGACGCTTGAATTTAACGGAAACTGGAAATATCGGGACTCGGACTTCCGAGACTCTACTGTACAATGTTACTCCTTGGTTATTTTTCATTTAATAGACATCAACTAATACTGTAGAAATGTTAGCGGGCGAGTCAAAACCAAAAAATAGGTTTGAAGAATTTCTAACTTTTTTTTCAAAATTTTTTAAACACTTTTTTTCGTTTAAAATAAAATATTACAAAAGAACTTCTAAGCTTGTCTTTGCAAAACAAAACCAATATCCCCTCAGATCAACAGTGTACAAAGCTCCTCATGTCATCAATATAATAAATTGTAGAAAATCTTCGAGAACTTCATTTTATAAATGTTCTCGTTACTCGAATGTTTATATTTTAATGAATAAAATAAATTATACACACATATACAAATATCTTGTTAAGTACATAAAAGTGTTAATAATTAATGATTGAATACAAAATAAGTGTTGCTATAGTCAAACAACCACACACACACACTCACAAACACACACACATTCACACACACAAATATGTATACATACACAGACATGCTCAAACACCCACATATCCTCAAACGCTCAAACACACATGCTCAAACACACACACACACACTCAAACACGAACATGCTCAAACCCACACACTTACATACACATACAAATAACAGTCCGATACAGAAACATATATAACTACAATCGAAACGTATACCTAAAGATTGTTTTTATGCCACCAGCTTTGAGAGTGCCTTGTGCAATGAGTTGATTTCGACCGTGTTTTAATTTATTTCATTTATACCCTATACTTAAAAATTATACATATATCCTATCAACAATTGTTTTTAACTGCCAAAAATGTTCTGTCCAATTTTTCATAAAGTTTATGAACATATAGTATCTTGTATTATGAAGAATTCTCCTTAAAACCAAATACTGTAGTAAAACGAGAATGTAAAATAATGGTATTATTAACACATTCATAAATATTATTAAAACAATTCCATTTTAATTAGAGTAGAACTTAGATAATTTAAAGCTGAAGGGACTAATGACAAAATTTGAATTATGAAAATTGGAAAATACCCTTCTACTCAAAATCAGTTCAGGTTTGTATCCCTACGACAACCGTTTCAAGCATCACATCGGCCGTTTTCAGGTATCATATCAGCGCTCAATGTTATTTTAAAACACAGATCGCACACACACATTAAACACTCTAATCTGAATAAGCAGCCAACCTATGCATAGCGGACTTATAAAAGTTATAATTATTAGCAGTTAAATGTAACTGCGGTGAACGTTAGCAAGAAAATTATTTGTATACAACTTTTACATATATAGTAAGTCATATGCTGAAGAGGTTCCAATGATTTATGGATTAAGGACTCATCAACGTCAGCTTGATTTTTTTTAAAATCTGACATTCTGACATTATGGCACATTCTTACTGTTTAAGATCAGATTTTAAACTTTTGGTAGTGTTTTCCAACTAGCCCATCGGGAGCGTTTATACAGTAAGACCCAATATAATGCCTTGATCCATTGGCTGTAGAACTGAAGTAATGTTTGGGGAGGGTATTAACTTAACATTGTTCAAAGTGGGATTATGTTATGTGCAGTACAGTTGTCAACAAACAGGATGATTTTTCTGTTCTATTTACAGAAGGTTTAATCAAGTTGTAACATCCTCTCTTTGAACAGCTCTGTTCTCATCCAAGCTTTTTATTTGCTTTGTAATGAAGTTATTTATACTTCAAGTTTTTAAACATTTTGGATTAGCATATTTGCCTATCATCAGTAAATACAACTTTTTGGTGCCACCAATATTAGCCCCTACCAATAAAGTATATACTTAATATTTTTCCCACACTGCAGCAATATCCTTTATAAGTTAACGTTGTGCCCAGGGTAAATTTAACTCATTTTGTCTATCTTTATCTTTTACTTGGGTTTTTTCTATCATTTGTAAAATGTCTTTAAAAAAAATTACAGCTTCTTGATTTACACTTGTTCTTTCATTGCAAATAGACTCAAAGGTGATGTTTTTTTATGAAACCACCCAACCAACCCGTACTAGTATTGAAATATTTCTCCCCAAATTTAAAACAAATTGTTCTGTCTGTTCAAACAAGGAGACCAGATAATGAAATGTTTGTCCTTAGCTTGTTTAAACCACTTTATCATATATTCATCCACTTCAGGGTTATTTGGTCCTCGGGTTTTTTGCGGTCCTTTCCATTTCCACTCAAGCGCTGTTTAAAATTTTCTCCTTATTTTTTCAAAAATGTAGGCTTTGTAATGGGTGTTGTCCCGTAATCTTTAGCAATGTCACATATCTTTTTATGATAGTTTTCTATCTCAGAAATAACAGCGACTCTTTCACTAAATGTTTGTCGTGTAAGAAATACGTTGTTTACTCAAAGACATGGCGAACACTCACACAATCATTTTCAAAACAAGTAGAGCCATTTTACTTACTTTAGCAACAAACTGGTAACTGAGCAGAGCATCGAGATAACTTGTTTTCCCGCCACTGCCTATGCACTAAAAACCTTGACATTGATTGAGAAATGTTGATGGCAATCAATCGAGCGTCTGTAATTCAATGCCATATCCAAATAAATAGATTGGAAGTGAAGAAGTTAAACTTCAGATTATCCATATTTTTCACGTTGAGAATATATAAGGTAAAAGGGATCTACCCAAAACTTAAAATTATCAGCAAATTCGAATTAAAAATGTTCAAATTATCCACGTTCTACTGTAGTATATTATCAGATCATTAGAAAATCTTTTAATCGTTTGCTTTATATAAACTATTTAGTTATATTTATTGGGTTATCTCATTGTAATTTAAGCCGATCATTTGCCTCTTAACCCTTCTTTATAATTACGTGCCTGATGGGCTTTTCAAAAATCTTCCGTCATGTTCTATCATCTGTTATATAGGCTATGAGATCTTTACTCCACAAACTTTTATATTTATTGTGTTTGCAAAATAAGGTTGATATTAACATTGTTAAAAGTCAGCTATGCTCCAAAATATAAAGTCAATCAATTTAGTCAATTTCAGAACAAAGGCTATTTTTGTTTCAAGTATGGTCAACTTAATTTTATGCTGATTTTTTGTGTATAGAAACTAATAGTTATTAAAATTAAACAAATCATTAAAAATTTTATTTACTAGAGAAAATTTGTTACTCAATTTAAAACAATGCCATTGTATAACTGCAGTAAAAAATAATTTTATGAAAAACATTTTTGTTAAAATAAAAGCGTTTTATTGGCAATATTTAAATATATTTCTTCGTTAGTTTACTTTAATCATTGCATTTTATTTTTGTGTTTAACTTGCCTTAACAAGATACTTGTTTTTATTCAGCACGATCAAGGGAAGAAGCTGATGATATCCACATAGACGCTGAGATAGACGAAACAGACAGCGGTATGATAGCATGCATTGTGATTGCTGTTGCCACTGCAGTACTTC
The DNA here is from genome assembly GCA_036971475.1 of Prosapia bicincta. Classification (NCBI taxonomy): domain Eukaryota; kingdom Metazoa; phylum Arthropoda; class Insecta; order Hemiptera; family Cercopidae; genus Prosapia; species Prosapia bicincta. The sequence goes on along the minus strand of JBAIZL010000001.1, from coordinate 224,859,443 downwards.
TGCTCTTGGCTGTGGTTAGTTCTTTTATGATTACTACTTTTCTTCATTTAGTAAAGTAATTTATATACAATTTTGTGAGATCAGAGATAACATGAGTTAAACAAAAATATTTCAATTCCTTTATTTTGGTTGTTTATTGTAACATATCTTCTTTTTGAGTTTTGTATGACTATATAAATCATTATTGTTTTATAAGTTATAAGAATAAATAATTATGATAATATTTAAAAACTTTTCCATCTTTTTTTTATACGGTTAAAATGATTATTTACTCCTGCATATTTTGTTTTATTTAAATCTATCATATTTATGTTATGTTTTGTGACCATAAATGAAATTTTGTATAAATATTCATTATTAGGTTTCATCTTACCTGATTGTCATTTTGGTTTTTCACTTTTAAATCAAGAAACAATATTAAGAACTAAAACTGCACTGTAATTTGATAAATTTATTCATTTATCATATATCACTACTTATAATATATGCATCACTACTTATGATTCTTGCATCTGCTTGGCAGAAATCACTACTTATAATTCTCAGCAGATGTGTTTCACACTTGGTCAGTGCATTGTTCATTGCTGCATGTCGTAACAAGACCTGATTCTCTACAATCTGATTTTTGGTTGGGTTAAATCTGCTACAGCAGCCTTGAAACTACACAAGTTATTTTGCAATAGTTTGACGTATATATCAATTTCAAATAAACTGATGTGGTTGCCTTTCCCACAGTCTATCCCTATTTGAGTCCTGATGTGGTTGCTTTGTCTATCCCTATTTCAGTTAATATAGCCAGGCTCCATGTATGAATCTTAGCTTGTATGGAGTAATACCTATAAGTTTCTTGATATAGTGCTCTTCGTGATTACTCTAAGAGTAGCACACTTATGTTAATATGGCTGGGGATTAATAAGCCAGTATATTAATATGGTGGTTGTATATCTTCTTATAGGGCATTCTTCTTTTCTAGCTTATCTCCCATCTCAGTTAAACTTTTATTGGTCATTACAACATTTTAATACTTATAAATCTATATTATATAAAAATTGAATGGTGTCTGTATGTGTGTGTTACTCAATCACGTAAAAACTACTGGAACCAAAATTTTACATGGGCATTTTTATGGTCTCTGGTTAACATATAGGCCTATTTTTATTTAGAAATACCAACACGGCACCACCCCACTGTCCTTGAAAACGCCGTTAACACTCAATTATCTATACAATTCCATTATATACTTGGCTTAATCAGCTGATAGTAAATGTTTTTGTAATCACCTATAAAAGTCATGTTTAAACACAACTAAACAGGTGATAATAAATGTTTATTGTTATTCATCTTTCAAGGTTAATTATGCTTTACAAATGTCATGTTACAAGCTGACGCTTTACCTTCTCTATGTTTTTCAAGACAGTAATCTGTGAATTTTAAATTTATCAAACTACAGCTTGATATATTTATTGGGATCTAATTTCAGTAAATTGAATTAAACCCAAATTAAATCAATACAACATATTTAAAAAGGGAAATTATGCCGCAATTAAACATACGAGTAGGATTGTTTAGTTTAATAGTTTTCCAACTGGTTTTATTTTAATGCTACTTACTATTTTACAGCTGGCATTTATTGTTTATCGTCATTACCTCCACCGCAACGTAACAAGTATGAACTTTGACAACCCAGTCTACAGGAAGACAACTGAAGATCAATTTTCCATTGAAAAGAATCAGTATCAACCACCTCGTGTATATCCTGCAACAGTAGGAGAAGAGGTGAGGGATATGTAATTATTATTGTACAAAAGTTTTTTTTTAGTTAGTAATCCACTAATTAATCACATTCTTAATTACAAATATTAAGTAAATCACTCTAAAAAGTCTATTTACATGTAAAATGTTATAATATACATTGTTGAGTTATATATATTATAACATATAATATGTATTATTATTAACAAATACATTTTCGTTAACATACGACCTGTACCCAGACATGTGTTGCTGTCGTTTAAAAAGCAAAACCTAAGTAAGTAAAAAATAAAAATTACATTTAAATTCTAATGAAATATTTTGGTTCAAATGGAGATCAATTGTCAGTTCAAATACACTGGCAGGTGCACTGAAAAATAAGAAAAATTATTTTAAAATGACATGAAATTAGAATAAAATACACTTATAAAATAAACTCTTTGGTAAGCAATTCCTTTGCATTGCCACATGAAATAATTAAATCAAATCAAAATGAAAATAAATGGAAATTTATGAAAATCCAATTTAACAATGCAACAGAAGCATTGAAATACAATAGAAAAATATTTAGCATATTGTTGGTTGCTTTCTCTTCTAAGTGATTGAATTCTTAATATACTCATCTTCACTTGTGGTTAGAATGTATGTATTTAAGTTGAGAATAGAGTGATTCCAAAACGTCAACAAAAAAAATATTTTAATATGAGGAAAGGCAGAAAAATGTACTCAAATGTATAATAACAGATAGAGGTGTTTTCAAAAAAATATATATATATGTTTTAACCTTTCACAAGTATGAAATTTTTATAATATAGATATATAAGGATACACACATGTTCTTATACAATTTGAATGCATCATTGTATACAAATTTCAAAGCAATCAAAGAACTTATAGAAATTAAAAATTATGAAGAAAGGAACATTTAATGTTTGTTATTTATATAGATTATCAATCTGTTACAACCACTGCTCTGCTAATATAATGTGTAGTTTTTTATTTGTGAAAAAAAATTTTAAACCTCTTGGAATTAAAATGTATTTATATTTACATTGTATAAATAACTGTATATACAATGCTTGTCCAGTTATATATATATATATATATATATATATATATATATATATATATATATATATATATATATATATATAGAGAGAGAGAGAGAGAGAGAGAGAGAGAGAGATTTTTTGGACTAGGAGACTGACAGACTTACCTTGGTAAGAGTCCACACAGTGGTCTTTGTCAATCAAAGAGAAAACACAAAAAGAAATATGAGAGAATGAAATAAAATAAATATAAGTTGTAATCACAGATTGTGTAGAAATCAGATGCCACAGATGCACAGATTAAAGATATATGTATTGTTTCCATGAGCATATGACATCTGATTTCTACACAATCTGTAATTACAACTTATATTTATTTTATTTCATTCTCTCATATTTCTTTTTGTGTTTTCTCTTTAATTGACAAATACCACTGTGTGGTTGAATTATATCATTGGTTAAGTACTCTTATGTGTTTCTATTTCAAGACTACAGAGTGGACTCTTACTAAGGTAAGTCTGTCAGTCTCCTAGTCCAAAAAATCTTAATAATCTTTACCAACCAAAACTAACCTAAATATATATATAATTTTATATACAATTTTGAAGTTAAAAGGTATTTTTATAAAGTGTAGTAAACTACAATTGTTTTATAAAAAACAAAAAACAGTCTATTACGCCATTAATACTGTAGTTTCTTGATGTAATCATCTTGAATTCACTGATTAAACTAATTTTACACTACTTAACTAAGTGAATACGTAATTGCTTACTTGCTGACGCGTTTCAAAACGATCATTCCTTTTACGAAGCTAACCCTCTATTAGCGGCTTTTGGCTCTTTACAAACGGTATGACAGGGTTGGATTTATGACATTGGGTGAAGTGCCGTCGTCTTGTCTGATGTATTAGAAAAGACTATTGGCTTCAAAGTGTGTGTGGTCATTGAGTATATTTTCCCTGTCTGTTGTGTAGTGTTTGTAGATTTCATATTTTTCTAAGGTTGTTAGTTTTTTTACTCGGTTTTGATGTGTGTAGAATATTTAAATTAGTGTGTATGTCGGTATGTGTGTGTTGGTGTTATTTAGGTGTTTTGCGTAACTGGATTTAGGGTTTGTTTGTTTTGTTTGGGTAATGTGTTCATCGAAGCGTGTGTAGAATGACCTGCCGGTTTGACCGATGTATGGTATGTGAAGTAGCTTTGTGATGTGATGAGTTTGGTGAGTGTGATTATTTCATGTGTGAGTTTATGTGGAGTGTTATTTGCTGTAAGCATATTTTGTAGTATGTGGAGTGTTTGTTCAATTGGCACATTAGTGTAAAGGTCTTTTTATGTCGAATGAGGCTATGGTGGAGTTGTGTGGTATGTGGATGTCTTGTACTTTGTGTATGAGGTCTATGTTATTGTGTATGGATGTGTGATCACATCACAAAACTACTTCACATACCAACACAAATACTACACACAGAAAGACGGCCTCCCAATGGGTTCCCCTATCTCAGGCATCCTAGCAGAAATATTCCTACACCACATCGAACAACAATATATTCTACAGAACAGTAACCACACACATAAAATAATCTACTACTATAGATATGTAGATGACATTTTAATATTATACAACGGCAACAAACGGCAAATCAAACAACTACATCATTACATTAATACCATGTAGGAAAACCTTACATTTACTCTCGAATTAGAAGAAAACAATAGAATAAACTTTCTAGATCTTACTATCATCAAACAACACTAGACACAATTTTAAAATATACAGAAAACCAACAACTACAGATATGGCCATACATAATACATCTAATCATCCCACACAACACAAACATGCTGCATTTAATCATATGTTACACCGCTTTATAAACATACCAATGCTGCAGAAAGACTACCACGAAGAACTTAATACATCGCCCAACAACACGGCTACCAACACACACTCATAGACAGCATTCTCAGGAAAATAAAACATAAACACCATCAAACAGCCACACAAACAAACCACACAAAATGCCTCCACATTCAAAAAACTCCATTACCAAATATCCTACAAAACAACAAACACGCTAAGAAAACATATACAATCTTTTCAAAAAGAAACTGACATATACAAACTCTCAGGTATTTACAAATTAACTTGCAACGATTGTCCCAACTATTTCATCGGTCAAACCGGCAGATCATTCTACACATGCTTCGATGAACACATTACCCAAACAAAACAAACAAACCCTAAATCCAGCTACGCAAAACATCTAAATAACACCCAACACACACATAATGACATACACACTAATTTAAATATTCTACACACATTAAAACTGAGTAAAAAACTAACAACCTTAGAAAAATATGAAATCTACAAACACTACGCAACAGACAGGGAAAATATACTTAATGACCACACACACTTTGAAGCCAATAGTCTTTTCAAATACATCACACAAGACGCCGACACTTCACCCAATGTCATAAATCCAACCCTGTCATAATGTTTGTAAAGAGCCAAAAGCTGCTAGTAGAGGGTTAGCTTCGTAAAAGGAACGATCGTTTTGAAACGCGTCAGCAAGTAAGCAAATACGTATTCACTTAGTTAAGTAGTGTAAAGTTAGATTAATACTGTATTATTAAGGATTTATTAATACAATCCTACCAATATTTTATTGTAAATACACATACTTGAAAGCTTCATATAGAATTTATTATTACATCTAGGGATTCATGTGTTTTGTAAATACAATAAAATCTACAATTGGTTACCTGTACTAAACTTTGGTTAAGCAGAGTTTTGTCAGTTATTACTCTTGCGATCCCAGTGGTTTCTATTATTATGTTATTATTGAATTTTATCAATTAATAACAACTTCTATGTACGTTTTTCAAACAATAAGATTATTGAAAAATGTAAAATTACAAATAAATAAATAACTCTACATGAGTAAGTATAGTTAGTTTTAGGTGGTAATTAACTAACTGAATGATCATTCATATGCTTGTTAAAGTTTAACATAAATGGGGCAGGACATGATTTCTCTTAAAGATAGGAGAGTGTTGGGAAATTTCTACATTTTTTCTCAAATGTTGTTTAGCTTTGACATTACACATTCTTAAAAGTAATATTTTAAAGTTTATAGTTTATAAACTATAAATACATGAACAGAACTTTTCTTTTAGCAGGGCCTCATCGATATACTGGTGAGTAATAGAACTATACTTGTTGCAACATTGTTGTTATGATCCAAAACGTTTATTTTTCTGCATGGCAACCTCTTAGCCATTATTTTGTATGTATGGTTTTAGACAAAGATAAGTTTATTCCTAATGTATTATAATCCTGGTGTGTGTTTGGTTGTCAGTTAGTAAATACATCTCATTACAATCAAACACTTACATGATTAAGTTAAATTAGAACAAATAAACTAAATAATAAATACTTCCAAACTAATAATAATAGCAAATTATAAAAAATATATAGCAAATAATCAGGGGCATAGTCAGGGCAATGGTTTGGGGAGCATAACCCAGGGGGTTCAGGGAGGTGGAACCTTCCTGAGGAAATTTTGAGCTTTTTGTATTTCTGGAAATCGTATTTTGTGCTATTTTGGCACTTAAAATTACACAATTGTTGGGCAGTTTGGTAGGTATTTTGCTAAAAACTTAGTGCTGTTTTATAGGTTAATACTTTTTGCTAAAATTAATTGGTTTGGGGGAGGCACGTGTCCTCTGGCTATGCCACAGCAAATAATATATTTTTATTAGACATAATACATTTTCAAGTAGTTACTCATCAACAAATTTAAAATATATAATTCATCCGAGTACATAGATTTATCATTAATAAAAGTTAACATACAGCATAACGATGTTTATTCATATATCATTGCTCAAGAATTCCAAGTTATAAATGTTGCTTTTTTTATTTGTTAAAAAATTATATATACATTGCTAAAATATAGCATGTTATAATAGAGGCTACTTCTTGTATCCTAGAGCAAGTCTGTGCTTAACTGCAATGTTTGAACGGCATTGCTTACAATATTTTGCATATTGTAATATATATTTTAAATATAATACTATTCCACGCTGCTATATAATGTTTACTATTTGACTCATTCCAAGTGATGATAATTTACCATTTATCGATTACAAATGAAATTGAAATTTTAAATGAATGTAAGGCTTACTAATGGCAGAATGAATTATGTATGTAACATTTTTATATGACTTTAACCCAATATTGTCATTTTCGGTATTAGTTTTTCCTTTAAAATAAAATTTAAGTGTTCACAAATTTTGTTGACTACTACTATATTTAGGAAAAGTCCTATGTATGGTAAGAGAAGCGATGAGCCTCAATTTGGCAACGTCAACTAAAACAGGAATTGATGGGCAGATTACTTCCATTTTTATTTGACTTTAACCTAATATTGTCGTTTTTCAGTATTAGTTTTTCCTTTAAAGTAAAATTTAAGTTCACCCAAATTTTGTTGACTACTACTATATTTAGGACAAGTCCTATGTATGGTAAGAGAAGCGATGAGCCTCAGTTTGGCAACGTCAACTGGCAACAAGAATTGATGGGCAGATCATGCATTTTAAGGCTAGTAAGAGGTTACGAACAATACAGGCAACTGTGATATCTACTTATATAAGGATTAGAAAATCATTAGGCGATTTTCATTATATTTTCCTAGCATAATTGTATGAGAACGTTTTGTCCAGATATACTAGCATGTTCTATCGACACAGAACTGGTTGTTACTGGCTCAATTAACTGTGCCGTGGGAGGATGAGATTCCCAACCAGCACTCTTATCAAATTAAATAGTTTGGTGCTCAAATAATTGGTGCTTGGTTTGAGGATGTAGGGTTTCTATACAAATTTGATATGAGTTTTAACGAATGCACGGGGATTTGCTGGGAAAGTGCAAGAATTGTGTTTTAAAGTTCAATAACTATTTGGAAGAATGACCAAAGCTGCTTCCTTTGTAATCTGGCTGAATAGAGGTGAGGGTGTGAGGAGAGGCGCCTCATATAAGTAGCTTAACCCTTTAAGCTCATGGCACCATATAAATATTTTTAAAAAAGATAAGGCTCATGAATATCTTTTTCGCAGTTGTAATGAACCCATTACATGGTAATACAATTACCATTACACGGTAATACATGAAATTTATTGTTTTAGGAGATCATTTTAAAAATCTGTACATTGTATAAAATAAAATAGTAAATAGACTGTAATACAAAGAGACAAACCACGATAGTAGATAAAAGAGAGAGAATTGTACAAGGCTTAAGATTTTAATAAAAAGGAAAAAACTAAATTAACAAGTAAAACAGAGTTGTAATGGATTTGAGAAAATTCTGCATTAGAGTAGATCATTGAAAATAGCTGACACAAAATTTGTATTCACTGAAGTAATTAAATATTTTTATAGATCATAGACTGATTTATAAAAAATGACATTTAAAACAAAAGTGGATTACAACTATGTTCATATTATATTTCTTTAATAATGTGTATGTTTTGTTTTAAAGGCTATGTGTTTACAAAGTATAGTAACTTAATATAATATATTTCATTTTGTTGTATCATTAATTTTGTTTAATGCTCTTAAAACATTTTAAAATAAGTATGATGTTCACACTAATGAGAAATATTTTTAATACTACAAGAGAAAGTTGTTGAAATTTTCAAACATAACTTAAGGTTGTTAATTCTTTTGCAGGCGCAAGAGCCCTTAACAAGTCCAGGCACCAATGATTATGTATAATTGGATGAGTATTAAACCTTCAATTTCTACTCATCGCTCGCCGTTTGTTCGAGTACACCTAGTCACAAGAATATGATGGCTTTAGTGCAAAACAAGTGACTGTTGAAATATTTAAATTGAAATGTTTTTGGACAGCCACACTTACATAACACACCAATTCATTTTTGGATTGCGCAAAAAGATATCTCTTCTAAGTATATTTTTTTAATCAATTTTTAACAAACGTTGAATTGTTCTTCAAGAGTATACAAATTTAAAAAGGCCCAGTTTATTTCCGCATAAAAATTGAGTTAACCAAAAGAAGTGAACATGATTGAATTCCAGTATCAACTTCTATTTGAATTCCAATAGATTTTCTTAATAAAGTTAGGTTTTACCTGATATTGAATGACTGTTTTAGTTGTCCTGTAATAGTTGTTATTTAGTTTAATAAGATTATTGTGTATGTATTGAGTAAATGAAATGAGTGTTGATTGTTTCTATGTAATTTTGTATAGATGTACAAATTGTCTACTTAGATAATGTTTTACTCCTATTATTTTTACTTCATTAGAAAAATTTTAAAAATACAAAAAAAGTAAAAAAAACATGTAAAAAGCATGAAAAGGAACAATTGTTAATATAGTTTTTGATATAAAAATTGTACCTACGACAAAGACTTTACAGCATATTTCAAAACTGTATTATTTGCTTTAATTAGAAAAAAGTACAATACTTTTATGGTTTTTAGCCATTTCAATAAATTTAAGATTAAAACTTTAAAATATTATTTTTTAGAAAATATTTGTGCTCGTACATCATTACAGACTATATACGAGAGTAAAATAAATATGTTCCATGACAAATTATTTTAAAGTTTTGTGTTTTAAATAGAGCTAGGTGCAATTTTTACTGCTTTTTAAAAACACTAAACTACCTTTGTGATTTTCTTGCTGGTAACTGTTTTATGTGACCCGTGCACAACTTAAACTTTGTAAATTGCTTTTTAAACTAGAAACATATTTTAATACTAAATTTCAAAACATATTTTAAGGTTTTGAATAAACAGATAGCATCATATGAAGTAATTTCCCTCCATCTAAATATTACATATTTATATAAGACGCCATTTTGTACCAGCCAAATCATTGCTAAATGAATGTAGTAATATATGTTATTTATTGTTAATCGAGTGCCAAATTTTTCCCCTTCTCCAGAATACTATTTCCCAAATAACAGTTATTCACTTTGAAAACTGGAAAATATTTATTTTTTTGTATTTTCATCGTAATTTTTACAAGCTTTAGATAATTATTTATTTGGTAAATTTGGTTTTTAACGTAGTTATTGTGAATAGTAGTTTTAATTATAAATTCTATAAAAATAGCTATAATGAAAAATTATTTATTAAAAAGATAAAACATATTTAAATTTCAAAATGGTGTAAGTCATTTTATATTTGTAAGTCATTGCCATAAAATAACTTAAAAAGTAAGACTTTATTTTTGCGATGTCGTAAAGACTAATAATATGCAATAATTTACAGGCTTCGAAGATGTTCACACATAAAGTAGAATGCACTCAGTAAAATCTTGTAATTATAATAATTAATATTGTAGGGAATTTTTCAACCCAATTCATATAATGTTCTAACTTTATGAAAGTTTTACCTAGAATTTTTATTTTTTAATTTCATTAAAATAAAGGAGTTTGTTTAATAGGTACTTTGTTTTGTGTCTTGCTTTTTTAGTATAATGTTACAGAAAGATTTTAAAGGAGGGATGAAGTATCCTACATTTAAAATGGCCTGTTGTTGCTCCCCAAACATTAAGGTTATTTTTAGAGTAAATCTTGAGTGTATTTCAAAGTAAAGTGTGCCAAATATTACTGTAAATATACATTGTACTCCATGATACTTGTTAAGTGTCACTATAACATTATATATACGTATTGTTTAGCTCAAATTAAATTAAATGTTGTCTCCATAAAAAAACTAGTATTTTTTTACCTGATATTCCATATTGACAAAGGGCAGTGAACAGAATTGGATTTATGTTTTTTTTTTTACTTGTGGGCTATCACTACTGTAAGGATTCACCTATTGCGCTCAAAACATATAAGTAATATTTATTATACTATTAAAATTACATAATTACAGACCCATGTAATCGGGGTTTTCCCTTTTTATTGTTGGTCAAGCTAATAAACCCGCGATCATCGTTCTTATAAAAATAATCTTGTGTTAGTAAATCAGCACAATACAAAATGTTGTAAAACTCCCACGACTCTCAAGGTGTTGAGTCCTGTTTGAGTCCAGGTCTTGTAAGTAAGGATAACTGAGAGTGGATAAAGGTCCGATTGGACTACCTGGACCGAACTAATTAGAAAAGGTATTGAGTTACGGAAACATGGCCGTTCGGAAGGTTTTACTGGACCTGAGTATTTCTGGAAAAGCGGTTGAAACCATTCTATCTGGTTGGAATTTGTCTTGTCTTAGGGACACTAGTGCAGGCCTTGCAGTAAGATCGCAAGGTTTTTGCTCACTGGTAGCACAGACTGTGACACGAAGTATGACGTTAATCACATTGACAGGATTCATGAGTTTAAAGTTAAATTCGTAGGGGTAGGGGTTTCTCATGCTAGGCTGTGGATTCTAGCTATGTGCTTGTTGACAAGGGGGAGATACTCCTTGACACTATTCTTTTCACTTGATACAATGCCGAATCTCTAATTACCGCAATACACATTAATTTAAGGTGGACTTCTGATGTGAGCTGGCTATACTAGATATATGCACGGCTGCTGGTCCATTAGTCACCTTGAACCTTAGAGGTCAGGTCTTCAGGAATGTCAGCAGTTCATGGGTGTTGAAGACTTGGCACTGAATTACAAGTTTTAGACATTTGCAGTAAAATTTTTTAAAATTAATTAAAGTAAAAAGACTTACATAAAAAAAGTAATGTACATAAATATATATTAATTTATGGTTAAATAGTGAATTTGGTTTGCAAATAATCGCTTATTTCCTTTTGCTTCTTTTGGGCAATGGATTTCAGTGCAGCAATATTCCATACCCAGCAGTGTAGTAGATTAAAATCTTTACAAACCCACAGGGGGGTTGTGGACTAGCTGAAACTACTAAGAGGGGTTTGGCACCCCTCACAGTATCCCAGTCTAACCTGATATTCTCTTCCACAATACAAACACATCAATTCATAAGAAACTTTTATATATAAGAAATCTTCTCGTAGCGATTTTTGACTGACAGAACCAGTTGGGAGTGCTGAATCTGATCTGGGATACTGCCGCGGATATGCTCTGCTGAATACATAAGTTGGCTGCCATATAAAGGTTAGTTACTTCAGACATTGGTCAAGGAATGTCTGTGGTCCATAGGTATCAGAGCCTGTGTACAGTGTTATGAGTTCTTGACTGCTAGCTATTCAGGTGAGATAGGAGAAAAATACGGGCCCTAGAGAACTGGGGATTGGAAATGATCGAAAGTGATCAATGGTTGTATCCGTTCTTATAGTCTTGCTCATAATGCCTTATACGTTTACCAAATTTATGGAACAACAAATCTTTATCTATTGTATAAATATATATAACTCTACTTAATCGGAACTCTATTTAACCGTAGCAGACCCATACTGTAAATTAATTTAAACTTGCATCATTAACGCAAAAAAACAATTTTTATTCAGCTAAGTTGTGAAAACTTTATGTATGCTACATATTATTAACCCTCCCTGGTTTTATCCCAATAAGGTACAAATATTATCAGTCGCAGATAAATGTCAGAATATATTTTAATAGATCTTACATTTCATGATGAGGAAAAAGATGTGTCAAAGTGTTTTGCCCGAACTGGTGGTATACATCTCAGTAACTTCACCAAACTGAAAATCTGTTTAATAGAATTTAGATTAAAATCAAGTTAATGGTTGTTTTAAAATTTTAAATCTGCAAATGAATTTTCCATTATGTTCATATTGTGCATATATTTTTACTGTCCACCTCTTGATAAGAAAATGAAGGACACCCAGAATGATTACTGGATTCTACACCAAACCACCCCTCTGTTGTATCAATCACAAACCTCGGCCCACCTAAACACTTTCGTTAATTTAATGTACCTCAGTCTAACCTAACTCTACTGACAACCTCATACTTCCCGCAGGGGAGATGAGGACTAGTGGGGGGGGGATACAAGAGGGGTTTGCCGTTCTTAGCGGTATCCTGGTCTAAACTAACAACACTGATAACACTCATACTTCCCGCTTGAGATGTGCGGACTAGCCACAACTACTAAAAGGTGTTTGGCTTCCCTCATGTACTCCAGTTTATGTTAAGACCACCGACAACAGTCACACGTCTCACAGGGTAGGTACTAGAGTAGTAAAATAATCAGAATATAAAAACTCATGAAATGAAGAAGATGATGATAACAGGTGATGCCGAGGAGTACCTGACTCCCGTCTTCACCTTCTTGCCAGTAACTCTACTTCCATACATCCATGTACAGAGTTTATTTACACTATCATATGAAACCATTACTCCCACTAAACCAGAGGTTCCCAAACTTTTTTGTACGACGCCCCCCTCTGGTTATTTGGAGACCCCCACGCCTCCCTACACGTAGATTTTTTTGTTCACTGTTAAATGCGGTAACGTAGATTGGAAAGGCCAAATGAAGGTATCGGTGCACACACCACACAACTTTATTGAAACTTTATAAAAAGAATTATGAAAACTTAGAAAGACTTTATTTCAAAGATCTGAGGAAATTATTTTTGTAATTTTTTATTTATTTCATTTGGGTGTCACGCCCCCCCCCCCCCCCCGGACTTTCTCCACTCCCCCCAGGAGGGCGCGCCCCCCAGTTTGGGAACCCCTGCACTAAACCTTTCCTTAATCCATGCACCCAGAGGATGAAACCTTTGTGGGCTAAATACATGGCTTGTGATACCATTTGTGGCAATTGAGCCCCAAGGCCCGGAATGGTCGCAGACCTGCAGTCATTCTAACCATTAACGGTTAGTGGCACTACTACAAATTACCACGCCCTCCAGCACTGACTGTGCCTTAAAGACATGGCGGGAGGTCGTACCCCTATCACATCCTATCCAGTCACTCCGCCTTTCTGTGCTCTCCCTTACATCATCATTCTCTCATAGCTCCTAGGTCTGTCCTCAGTCACCCCATTCAAGCACATTGCCTCTCACTCACCACACTCTCTATGCAACATTCTCGTTCTTCCTGGATAGTCACCCTACTCCCAAATGTTTACTAAATCGGATCTTAGTTCCTTCCTCCTTCCAGACTCCCATAGCACATTACCCACCGTTCCCACCGAGGCACACTCACACCTCCCATCCGGGATCCCCATGCCCACTCAGAACACGGCTATCTGGTAATACCCATACCACCTTTAGTCATACTCTAGCATCCCTACACCATTTCCTCGTCCACTCTTCCTCTGACGCACTCTCATCTATGTTACCAATTATTCATTACTGCCCGTTTCAGCTCCTTACACTTCTTTCCGCTCAACTATACTCCTTTCCCCTCCACTCATTCATCCCTTCTCAAGCACTCTCTCATCCATACCTATATTACCTCCAGTTCCATTGGAGCCACCCCACTCATCACAAGAGTTTCCTCAGCGGAAATAGTTTTCTGAAACCTTCCCATTCTAATTATTCCCCTTCTTTGCTCCCTCGTTTAATTTCTTAAGTAACCCTTATTCAATAGATCCCCTCCATGCCGTAGCCACGTATAATACCAATGAGTTGTATACCCCATTATAAACTGTCTTCAATATCCCAAATGAAACCTTATACTTCCTCCCTCTCTTAGCATACCCTACATGGCCATTGGCGCCTTCTTTGTAAATACCTCTACATGGTTTCTCATCCTGAAAATTTCTCCCTACGTAACTCCTAAATATCAATGTCTTTCCCCACCTTTAAAATTCTGTCATGTAGCTTACTAATTGATGTATCCCCTTATCCAATCTGGTCTTTAATAATACTCTCACACATACTTTCTCTGAGACAACTTTATTTTACATTTCACACACCACTCAATCACCCTTTTAAGCACCCCATTCGCTCTCTTCCAGGCTCTTTCGCGACCCCGCACTTACTAACACTACCACATCATCCTCGTACGCCACCCCTCGCACACTCACTCCAACTCCTTTAAAAGCCCATCCACAAGGACTTTCCAAAGATGGGGACCAAGGACTGACTCATTTCACTACCTTTCCAACAACTCTTCCACTTTCACTCTTCGGCACATACCTTTCTCTTAAGTAATCACAAATCATTCTCATTTTATCCCGTCTCACCCCCATCTCATTCAACCTATCCACACCTCTGGCCGCCACATCCTATCAAAAACCTCCGTATCTAAAAACAACCCGCAGGGGGGTGCGGACTAGCCGCACCTACTAAGAGGGGTTTGGCGTCCCTCGCGGTACCCCAGTCTAACATTACATCACTGACAACACTAACTTCTACAATATTTACAATCCTTCACTTAACCTTACACTCTTTACACAAAAAATGCATCTACCTTGTCTTTGGCTCGCGCGCGCGCGCACACACACACTCAATCACTTACACACACTTACTCACAGACCTCAATAAACATCACAATTTATACTAACATCTTCACTTAGGGATTTACGCTTAGGGATCTTCACTTGCTCTGCTGAAGACCTATGCACGGTTATTGGTTCGCCTGCCACTTCGGACCTTGAGCAGGTAGTGTCCGCCCTTGCACAGGTGTCGGAGCCTGTGAACAGTGTTACGAATCCTCGACTGATAACAAACCAGTCGAGGAAACTATATGCCCAGAGTACTGGAAGTTGAAGGTGATCGAAAGTGATTAATGGGTGTCCCGCTCTCATAGTCTCGCCCGTAACGCCTGACACGATTTTAAATAGAGGAAGGTAAAGATTTATCCCAGGCATCGCTATTAATAATCAACAAGGCGATTACCGGATGTGTAGGAGGCCCTGTAAGTTTCATCAGAAAATTGAAGAATGGGACCCTGCTGGGAGAATCCAGAAGGCAGAAGCAAACCTTATCTTTCCTCAAAATGACGTGTTTCTTTAGCCAGGTCAAAGTTTCTGTGGTTGCCACAAAATTTTGACCTTTTCAAAGAGGGTCATCAGATGTATAAACCTTTTACATGTCCCTGAAAGTGAGATTAGGGTTGAACTAGCATCTGAAGGTGTAACCAATGTTTCTCGGATAATGAGAACAGAAAATGGAACAGCTTCTATCATACTAACGTTAGGGACACCATCTATCCCGAAAGATATCTTTGTGGGCTACCAAGTACTTTCAGTCAGGGCCTACGTTCCGAATCCTAGGCGTTGTTTTCTTCTTTGAGAGTGCTCAATACACAGAGTCCAATTACTGGGTGTTGGAGTTACGTTTTGGTGGGTGCCTGGCCACTGCGGAATACTCGGAAACATAAAAACAGATGAAGGGGCTAAACTAGCTACAAGTATGGTACCATCGACACACAATGTCATGGCAACGGATTTTGTATGCAATGTTAAAAAGGAACTATTCCGAACTTGGAATAAAGCATGGCAAAATGGGAATGGAGACCAGCTGAGGGAAATCAAGAATACCGTCCGAACATGGAGATCTTCGGTTCGTTCGAAATGTAGACAAGAAGTGGTGGCTACTCGTCTTCGCATCGGCCACTCTTTGGTACCGCATGGATGGTAGAAACAAGACGAAGACCCACCACTGTGTCAGTTTTGTGGAGGTACAATCTCACTCAAGCATATTCGGCTTGAGTGTGATGTGATGAGCGATTGTTATATAGACCTACGTTAAGGATGCAGTTTTAAGGGACAGTGTCACGGTTATCGATCGTGTCCTCGCTTTCTTAAGCCACCTTAATTTACTTAATTACATTTAATTTGATTTAGTTTGAGTTAAATTTAGAATTTACTTTAAAGTATTTATTTTATTTTGTTTAATTTTAACTATTTAAATTTAGTGTTAACTATTTCATACAATTGGTATATGTATTTACTTTTGCCAATCTAGATAGCTGCTTAGGTGCGAGTAGTAATTTATAATTAAACTTTAGGAATAGTTTGGCTTAGGTTATGTACTAATTTTCTCGGCAATAATAATCTTATTGGTTTTTCGCTAAAAAATAAATAATAAAAATAATTAAATGAATTTAATTTTTTGTTAGTTTTAGTTAGTTTAATTTTAGAATTAACTTATTTAGAACTAATATAAAATAATTGTTAAATATTAATTCAACACTTTATTTTTGTTTAATTTTTCATATTTAGTGCTAGATTAAACGGAGTCGAGTTATTAGTTCTAATTTTGAAGGTATTATATTTATTTAGTAATAGTAATTTTTAGTTTTTAGTTTGTCTGGTTCCTCGCAAAAAAAACAAAAACATCTAAAACATCACGTACTTTCCCCCATAGTCACTCACGATCTATCTCGTAGAGACGTGATGTGTTCGCTCAAAAGAAATTAAATTAGAATCGGTTGGCCAGGTAGTTACCTATTCTGAAAATAGAACCGGGAGGAAAAATTCAGCCTCAGGCAACCTTATTTCCGAATTTGCAGACGTAGACTATTAAAGAGTCTCTTTGAGGCCATCTGTAAGGGTCTCTGTACCCATCCTCAGGATATGTTTTAATGCCACGGTTTTTATGTTAGCTTGAACTTATGCTGTCAGTGTGGTGTTGACGGCCATGATGAGAAGAACTGTACCCCAACTGCGGTGACGACCACCAACTGTACTGTATTCAAGGAGAAAGCTATCCCGAGCATCATGGCTAAAGAGATATTATCGTTTTTCGAGTCTAGGAAGACTTTTAAAGCTCTTCAAGCCAAGAGTGAAGAAAAAATCATATGCTGATGTTCTGGTCACAAAGTCATCTTCTTAGACCTGTGCTAAAACGTCAGAAGAATTAACAGAGCGACTGGTGTTCTAGGAGTTGTATTAAACGGACCTCTTCAACCTTGCTGCCAACCTAGTAACATGGCCTCTTAGATTACTGGAAAGCTGGGTACAAGGAGTAAGCTCCTAATAGCTAACTATATGATTAGTAATTTGGCCTTCTTCTTAGCTTACGCTTTGCAACCAGCACTCGAGATGGAGACCGTGTTGCACTTACACATCCATTGGCTACTTGGGTTTAAACAAAACCTTACATAACCAAACATTTTGTAGTTATATTGTCACTCAGATATATGCTGAATTACAGTGATCTGTTTTATAGGGGGGCCTTGTTTTAAAGATTCTAGTTTGTTGTAAGATATGAGTAAATGTCTAGTGTTTGCAATGTTTAATTTTTAGAACGCCACTGCCAAGTTTAATGATTTTTCCGTATGCCTGAGGACTTTCTACATCGCCTGGTATAATATATATAAATATATATATATATATATATATATATATATATGTATATATATATATATATATATATATATATATATATATATTTATATATATATATATATATATATTTATATATATATATATACACACACACACACATATATATATATATATATATATATATATATATATATATATATATATATATATATGTATGTGTATATATATATACAGTAAACTCCCGATTATCCGTGGGCGGATTAACCGGTTTGCGGATTATCCGGGGTCTGCCATTGTTTTACTAATATCCAATTTTATTCCAATCAGATTCATGTGTTTAAATTTCCAAATAGTGAATTACGATGTAAATATATATAAGGCTTAGTAGAAGTTAAGATGAAGGGAATAGATATGTAAATATGTACGTACTAATTTTTACATTGAAAGGGAAGCATCCCGACGCGGGCCAGCGAAATAAAAGGGGCGAGCAGACTACTGTATATAAGAGACTGACAAAATGCTTGGACGCCCGAAAACCTAATGTGTATCATAAGATTGTAAACAAATGTCAGCTAATCTCGGCTATAAATAGTCTAGGACGTGACATATGCATTATCCATGTCTGTCATATACATTATCGATCTTTATGGCTTTGTGACACAAGTAGACACTGTGCGACAAAATGGTTCTCAAGAAACTTAGATCACACTTTAAAGCTAAATCAATGCTCACAAAAAAAAACAGACGAAAGTGACAGATTTTTTTGTTAAAAAGTTAAAGTATTATGTATATATATATATATATATATATATATATATATATATATATATATATATATATATATATATATATATATATATACATAGCAGGTATGTCATAGATATATACAATATAATACATTATCTGTGACAAGCGATGTCGATACAAATACCTATGTGTATAGAAATATGTATATATATCATGTTTATAAACATTTTTAAATACTCGTTGGGTTAAACCCATTTTTGGAAATTTTATTTAATTTGTGGCACTTAAATAGTCAATTTTATAAAATGAAAATTAGTTTATCTCTAGAAAAATTTCAAACGACTGAAGTATTTGTAGAAGAGAGTAAAATAATGTCTTTTTTTGTAAAATGCAGCTCCTAACCGAAGCAGAAGCACTGGGTTGACGACAGAACCAATTCGTCGCTCCTAATTTGACGCATTTAATTACTTTCTGCGCAGCGTCGTCTTTGAATATTTTCCGGACGGAAGTAGAGCGCGAAGCGACGCATCGAAAGTGGCAAAGTGACTTTAATTCGACCATAAACTTCACTGGCGAGTTCTCAACCGCTTTCACAACTAGAAACGTTTTCATACTACCGTTGCCGATCAGAGCGCTTGTTTCTGACTTACTAGAACCGTCACACTCGTTTGACTCCGGCTGTGTTACTTTATTTATATCAATTGTAATGATTTAATAAAAAGTAACTCAAGATTTTTTTTGTAGACCTACTAAGTAATTAGAAATTGACTTATAAAAATTTTTTATACATGACTTGTTTACCTCTTTGACTACGTTTTCATTCATTTCACCTTAGTTTCTCTCTCGATTTGTGACAGACTTCGTGTTATGCTAGCTTTCGCTTATTCGAAGCACTCTCGGTCCACATTACATCGAAAAATCGATACTTTATTCTGCTGGTAATTTCTTTCCAAGTGATAACTATTTTACGTGCGGTGAACAAATCATGAGGTTAAATCATTGGTTTGGTATCACGCTGTTTGTGAAACGCACACCTTACAACATATGATTTCATGTAACAGCTGATTTTGTGTTACAGGTTATGTTGCAGAACAGCCGTTTTACATGTAGATTATTATTAAATAGCTTTGATCGCTTAATAAATATATGAATTTACTTAAATTTTGATAAATCTCAATACAAATAATTCCATATAAAGATAATAATGTAATGTCAATCCACAGGCGCGTATCCAAGTGGGGGCGATCGCCCCCCCCCCCAACCCTCAAGAGCTTTGGGTTAAAAATCGACAATATATTATTAAATTAGGACTTTCTATTAAATTAGACTTTTACTTAAGTTAATTCGTCTTTTATTGTAAATAAAAAATAAAATTTTAATTTGAAAATGTGACGCGTTTCCTCGGCATACCCTCGTAAACGTCTAAACGTTTTAACAACAGATAGCGCTAGTGAAGCTTAGTCTCGAACATATGATTTTCAATACGTAACTTTGCAAGAGTAATATTCGCAGTTGACTCCGGAATTGTTCGTGTTGGAAGAATAACTATTTATATTAATTAATAAACCATTTTTAAAATAATAGCTTATTATGAAATTAATAATATTCTCTAGCCATAAGTGTTATCGAAACTGGAATAATTATTTATTAAAAAGTCTAATTTGCTACGAATCTTTATCACGTTACCGATTTCTAACGCAAGCGTAGAAAGAACTTTTTCTGTTCTATGTTTTTACACACACGCACACACACACACACATTATATATATATATATATATATATATATATATATATATATATATATATATATATATATATATATATATATATTTAATGCGTCGATCGCCCCCCCCCCCAAAGCAAGTCTCTGGATACGCGCCTGATCTAGTTTTTGAAAGGAAAACATATTTAGGCTCGTCTTATATTTTTAAAAAAACTGATTTGTATTCAGTATTAAAAAAATTGTATTCAGTAAATATCTAATAAATGTTTTTTGTAACCTACATTATTTTATAATTAACTTCGATGAATGTTAGTTTTCAGTAAATACATTTCTCAAATAAAGATGTAAAAATTTAATGAAAATGCATAATTTCATATTTTCGGCGATTTTCGTTGAAACGTTTGCGAGACTATTACGTCTAGTTTGTTTACTTCTGTCTGGACTCTTCGGAGTCCCAGAACCAAGTTTGTCTTTGTTTGAGTTTCAAGGCAATGAGCGAGTTGAGTGTGAGGTTAATTGCTCAATACGGATGGTGAATATAGGTAGCTTTGATACAGGAGCGTAAAACCTCCCAGTAGGGATTTAGTGGGGATCGGGGAGTGTACGTTCGAGTCCTGAAAGTAGACCCACTCTCTAATGGGTTTAAATGTAACGTATCCTATACTCATGTTAATTGCTCAAATCAGTATGCACGGGGTAAATTTAAAACCGTTTTGAATTAGATTAGGACCTTTAATAAAAAATATATTACAAACATTTCTAAACGGTTTTGTTACATTATGTATTTTATTAATTAGTTAAGATTTATTAATTTATGATAAATGTAGAATTGTTTGGTTTTAAAGCAATTACTTTTAAACTTTGGTAAATGTATAGAATATACACAATTAAAGTTTATATAACTTTATTTTGTTTCCTATGTTCACCGTATGTTATTTACTGTTTGTTTTAATGGTATATCATTTTTATTTATTTCATAAAATGATTGGCGTCTTTTTAGT